>JAXIVJ010005453.1:0-67500 GCA_036785665.1 Chirona hameri | reverse complement strand
AAATCATCATCATCATCATCATGGAAGGAGCACACCTCATGGGCCTGTTCCAGCACTCTCAACCACAAGAGGTTTTCAAACCTTCAGATTAGGCACTGTGGAGCAGACCTGGTTCTCAATTACCTGGTTCTCTTACCTGGTTGGGTTCCATCATGTTGTTGTATCAACATTTGGACTTGAGAGGATATTGACCAGAGGAAAATGAGAAACCCCAAATACAAAAGATGCGCCAGTCCTGTTATTTAAAAAAAAATTGAGTCCGAATGGTTTTTAATGGATGGATTTCCGAGGTCAGGCCCCGCGCTAAGCATAGCTTGTTGCGCAGGCCCTGACCCCACCACCCGATCAAGCAATTCCTGGCGTCCGGCAGAATTTAGAAACAAAAGTTTTACGTGCCCGACATACCTGGACACGGTCCGCCCCGCCCTCTGACGTCACCTGACCTTGAGTGCGATCGCTGCCACTCCACAGACCATCCCAGTCAGGGTCAAACAGCGAGCGCCGAAGCGACTCGAACCCGGGCTGCCACTACCAGATGAGGTCAAACCCAGCGCTCTCCCATCTGAGCTACCAGGGGCGGACAAAGTTGTGGCGCACTATGTGCCCGACAAAATGGCTTGGATGGCATTTGCAGACAATTACTGGAATTGTGCATCTCCCAAAAGATCATTTGATAACACAGACTTGATAACATCAATAAAAGCTAACGGCTTCGTCATTAGTGAGTACATAATCAAACGAGCGAACATCATGAACATAATCATGTACGCATAGCCATTACATAATCAGATACAATGACATATTTCGACCGATCAATCATGATACCTGCTCATTCAACAAAGGCATACAGTGTCGTGGACATGGGTGGAGAATCCTATAGGGCAGTCCCGGTCGCGGCCGGGGCAACTTCAAAGTTGCCCCGGCGGGGCCGGGGTAACTTTTTGGGAGACCTTTTTTGCAAGCCCTTAGTTTTGATTTAAAAAGAATACATAAGCGCAAATATAATCCCAGCATAAAAATGCATACTTTGTATGACTATCTGTGGAAAATATGGTTAAAATTGCGTTTTCGGTGCGCTTTCAAAATGGGGGGGGGGGGGGTAGTAGTAGTCAAGGGAGGCTGCGCCTTGCCAACTTTGTCTTGGTGAGCTCCTCGGGCAGGTCAGAACAATTTTGTTTTCGGGGAGGCACAGTTGGGGTCGTTACTCCGGTCTAAAGGGGCATCATTTCCGATCCAAAGGGGCGTCGGAGACGGGGAGACGGGGGAGGGGACACGTCCCCAAACATTTTCAGATTTTCGCATTACGCCTATGAGCGTTGCATGGAAAGAATCGACTTAAAAATGCCTCCGTCCCCCCCCCCCCCCCCCCACACACACATCTTTCAGAAGGTGGCGACGCCGTTGCCGCCGGCACTCACGCCTCGAGGGGCGCCACCTACACTCGAGAGTGGTGCCTTGGGTGTCCAGACGCCCAGAAGAGGCGCCCTCAATCGTGACGCCTCCTCCCCCGCATGTTCATGTAGTTGGCGACGGATTCGGATTCGGATTCAGTGTCGTATAGCGATTCGCTTCAAAATGTGGTAACAGGTCAAATGGGGCACGCTGATCACGAACAAGACATTCATTTTGGCATTCAAGGTCATCTACAAGGTCATTTTCAAGATCAAGGGACGGGAGGCTCAAAACGACCAGAGGTTATTGTCCGATCGCAAAAGTAATGGTCTCATTCGATTCCTCGGGTCAATAGCCGCAGGCTTCGCAACCTTACTCGTGACAAATGACATAGACTCTCATTTTCAAGGTCAATGGCGATCGAACAATAACTTCGGGGTCGTTTTGAGCCGCCCGTTTTTTACCTTGACAATGGGTGAGGGTCAAGGTAATTTTCCACGAGTGAGGTTGCCAAGGCTGCCGGAGGAATCGATATTGACCAGAGGAATCGAATGAGGCTATTATTTCGGCGATCGGACACCAGCTTCGGGTCGTTTTGAGCCACCCCGTCTTTTTACATTGAAGATAATTTTGAAGATGACCTTGAATATCAAAATGAATGCAATGTTCGTGATGAGCGTGCCCCAATTGACCAGTTACCACATTTTGAAGCGAATCGCTACTCGACGCTTAATTCGAATCCGAATCCGTCACTAACTTCACGGACATCCCCCCGCCACGTGCCCCCTAGGTTGCGCTCCTGTCCTCGGGGCGTCATTTTTTGGGTAGACAAAGAGGTGCCACATCCACTTACCTTTGATACTTAGGGAGCCAGTCAGTCAAAATATGGATATTGCTTTGAAATTCGGCTTGGGCATCGTCCATACTTAGTTCTCCAATATATATATATATATATATATTCCGTGTTTTTAATATTGTTTGAAAATTTTGATTGTGTGGACATAAAAAAAACAGTTTTTCATCACAAAATACAAAATAAATAGAATATATTAGTAAAAAGACGGAAGATCTAGAATCTAGATATCTAGAACCAAGCATGAACGTCGGAGGCGGGGGACAGGGGGACAGTTTCCCCCCACATTTTCAGATTTTAACATTACGCCTATAGGCGTTGCATGGAAATAATCGACTTCAAAATGCCTTCGTCCCCCCCCCCCCCAACCACCCCAACGTTCAGAAGGTCATTTTTCGTCATTTTTCGGCGTCATGTTTTGGGTAGACAAAGAAGTGCCACATCCTACGTACCTTTTCATACTTCGAGGGCCATAAGTCAGTCAAATATATATATATATATATATATATATATATATATATATATATATATATATATATATATATATATATATATATATATATTGCTTTGAAATTCGGTTTGGGCATCGTCCATACTTGGTTCTCCAATATATCTTCCGGCTTTTTGAATATATTTGCAAATTTTGATTTTGTGATGACAAACTTTTTTAAATGTCCACAAAATCAAAATTTTCAAACAATATTCAAAAACCGGAATACATATTGGAGAACCAGGTATGGACGATGCCCAAACCGAATTTCAAAGCAATATTTATATTTGTAATTGACTTATGACTCCCTAAGTATGGAAGGTACGTGGATGTGGCACTTATTTGTCTACCCCAAAAATACGCGTCCTCTGGCCTCGGCCGGGGCAACTTTGAAAACAATTCTCCACCCATGGTCGTGGATGTGTTTGTTCAACGCCTGAACATACAAATGTCAGGGACACACACTGCAAGTGCGGGAAGCGAATTCCAAATATTTATACGGCTCACAGAAGAAAAAAATACGTTTTTAACATCCATAGGCGTAGGAACGTCATACAAAATGGGTGGGTGGGACGTCATACAAAATGGGTGGGGTGGGTGGATGGGCTATTTTTTGCCCCCCCCCCCTTCCCGTTATTTTGCAATAACTCCTAAACTAACAACAGTATCGTCACCAATCTTGCAGCACCTTCTCTCACATCAATTCTACAGATGTTGGCCAAAGGAAAAAGAGTGAGGTTATGATAGTTCAACCAGGGATGACGTCAGAGTGAAGTCATGTTCTTCGGTTTTGGTTGCAAAATAATGGTTTGCGGAAAACGCTGTCAAAGGTACAATATTTGAGATAAATTCAATTGTTTCAAATCAAAATTACTCAGAATAGACGGGGCTATCAAACTGCTATCTCGGATTTTTGAGGTTTTTTTCAAATTCAAAATTTTGAGAAATCCAAATACATTGTTTTTTATTTTAAAAAAATCAAAAAATAATAATTATCCCAAAACCGGACTATATGTGATAGAGACGTGTTCGGTGAATATGTGTACCATATTTGAAGTCGATATCTTAAAAAATGACTCACTTATGACCTTTAAATGGCAAAAATCGACTACCTCTCAGCATTACTATGCATAAAAAATGCATTTACATTTTTGTTTTTTACTTCTATTTATATGGAGCAAACAATGTTCTAAGGTCAATTTTCGCGTTCTAGACGAAAAACAAACCCATAAACATGTGTTACAACGCCTAATGACCGTAATCTGCAGTTTGACCTCGTGACCTCGGATGACCTTGACCTGACCCAAGGTCATAAACAGCTTAGATTGGTACTTGGAAGTGTCAGACACACGAATCATACAGATTTATCGACTGCTTATGCGTTTAATATCGCAATTTTGCGCGACAATTCCATCCATCGAGACCTTTTGACACTGTCAAACATTTTGTACTTGACCTGACCTGTGACTCATCGGTGACCCCGAGGTCAACAATATTATGTTTCCCTCGATAAATTTCCCAGGGTTATCGAATGCCGTTTGAATTTTTACAATCGGTCCAGTAGTTACGGAGATCCGAGGGGGGGATAGCCTCCCCCCCCCCCCCCCCCAGTAAGTCGCGTTATGAAATATACCCCAGTAACTCGCGGGTTAAGGGGGCCCACCGTCCAAGGAGCATGTGCAAACATACGGTGGAATAACAACATGAAAGGCATTAATAAATATAAATGGAAAACACGTCAAATTTACCCCATTCATTTCCTCATCGGACCCATTCGCCAGGTTTTCAGTGATATTTGTTCAGTATCTGATGGCTTTTGACTAATGAAGGCCGCCTGAAGCCATTTAACCCGCCATTGCCTGGGGGGGGGGGGGGGGACGGGCCCCCATGACGTACTTTCGTAATAACTCAAGAAAGAACAGCTATCCACGCGAAACTTCGGGTACATTCTCCTACATCAATTCGACGTCTTTCGTGCAAAAATGAAGCATTTTCGTTGAAACTTGATTGAGATATAACACATTTAGTGCCGTCACTAGTACTACACGAGTTTGACAAAAAAAAATCAGTTAAATTTTAACAGGCCGTACGAGGATGGTACGATAAGATTTTTTTTTTTTTTTAAAAAGCAAAATACAAAACAAAAGATGCAAATGCCAAGGACTACAAAATGGCTATCTCAGATTGTTGCAAATCTTGTTTTTTTTACCCCAAAGATAAAACACTTTTTTTAAATACCCTCAAAATAAAAAAGTTCAACATTACAAACAAAAACAATATATGTAGGAGAACCATATATGGAAAATACCCAAACCAAATTTCAAAGCAATATCTTTATTTTTGACTGACTTATGGCTCCCTAAATATGAGTAACTCATGACGTCATATTTTGGAATTAAGTTTTTGTCTTTTAATGACCAGATAAAGACAGATAAATGCAACACTGTATTTCTGAGACAAAACTGGCCAAGGAACATGCCTTTTTATGTATATTTATCTATTTTAAATTTTGACCTTTTGTGACCGGAATTTGACCTGACCTTGCCACTAACTTAATGTAAATGAAGTCATTTTTTTATGTATATGCTATATATAGATATTTTGCGCATAGTGGCCTTTTGTGACCTGACCTTGACCTTTACCAACAATGTCACTTTAGCTCATGTGTATGTGTATTATCCATTTGAGACCGCTGTGGGTGATCATGGTCGCAATCGAAGGCTTGTGATGGAAAGAAAGGTCCATATACTCAAATACCTCGATTTTGACCTTTGACCTGACCTTGACCTGACCTATGACCTTGAAAACCAAATATTAAGCATTTGTTAAATTCAGCTGCTTGATACCTATCGATCGCCGCATGTTGCTTCCACATTGGACAATTAGTTTGGAAGCTAGACAGGGAGGGGGGGGGGGGGTTATCCTTCATCCTAGGAGGACCAGCAGAACTGGATTTTGACCATGCATTCCACTTTGTCCATTGTCCATTCATCGTTTACACAGCGTCTGTGACTGGCGGAGACGATGTCTGAGGTGCTGGTGATCTGATGTTTCAGGCGGAGCGAGGAGCAGGCCTGTGTGCTCTGGCTGAAGACGACAGCAGGCTGCGGCTATGGCGGTGAATTCAGCACATACCCCGGGAGGGGGCGTCCTGATTCACGCGGGGGAGAGGTCAGTCGCGTCATCAGATGACCATACGCAAACGCATGCAAGTTATGTTTCAAAAGCTGTCTGTCAAAAGTCTCCTCATTTTGTATTTATCGATGTTACGCGTTTTACCGTAATTAACATACCTACCAGTAAAACGCCTTTTTGGGCGATGACCGAGCAGGCGCGCTATGGTAAAGCTAAAACAGATTTGAAATATGAAACGGTACGGGAGCACACGTGCGCATTGACTGTGGCCCAATGGAGTGCGGCCCAGGCGCGTGCCGATCGACGCCATCTTGAAAATGGTGCGTCAGCTGATGATTCTAGGGTAAGGGGGAGGGGCAACTGCGGCAACTGGATAAACTGGGGAACTGGATAAAATCGGCGGATATGCGGCTACTAAATGTAATGACTTATGTGCGAGATCGTAATGTTGCGAAATTTTCTTGTTGATCTTATTCGTAGTTAAAGGGAATATTTCACCTTGGGAAAAGTACGTGGAATGATGAAAACGAGTGTCCTAATTATAGTTCTGGCATTCGTTTTTGCGAAATAAATACCAATTGAGTATAATTTGCAAATTATTCATATTTTTTTTTGTAAGGCTTAGGACGGAGACTATAAGCGTGAACTAAAAAAAACTCATGGCCCGTCTTGAACTAGTCGATGAATTTAGGGAAAGGAACAAAGACATTAGGCGGTTCACATGGAGGCGACATGAACCGACTGTGAAACAGGCTCGTTTAGACTATTTTCTGGTCGCACGATGCTTAACGTCAGTGATCACGAATATCCTATGCCTATGTATATGCCCAGGTTACAGAACTGATCATTCCCTTATTACTTTAGAACTAAGTACTCTTAGCCAAAATAGAGGTTAGGGAATGTTTCGCTCTCATATATAAGTTTAATGTTTCGCTCTAAGAGATCCCCGATATATCGAAATGATAAATCAAACATTTACTACAGTAGTAGAAGAATACGTAGTACCGCTGTACAACGAGCGTTTTAGAAGTACACCTTAGAGCGTGCAGGAAATTAACTTTACGATAAGTGATAGTCTTTTGTGGGAGACAGTTATTCTAAGGCTTAGGACGGAGACTATAACGTACAACATTCGGAAAGCGATGCAGCTTAAACGTAGAGAGGAAGATCTTTGTAAGGAAATAAGCAGACTCGAGAATGAATCAAGTCAGTTTGACGATCTACAGTCAGTTAATAGCTTAAATGAAGCAAAGAAAGAGTATGAGGAGATGAGAAAAAAGCAACTGGAAGGTGCCATTATTCGATCTAGTGTTTGATGGCATGAGCAGGGTGAAAAGCCTACTACGTATTTCTGTAAACTTGAAAGGAGAAATGTTATTTCGAAAACGATTTCATCATTAAAGATAGGTCAGAAGACGGTAGCAAGCCAAAACTAAATTTTAGATGGGTTTTGCGAGCATTTTACTCATCTTTTCAAGCAAGGCTCCGAACCAAGCTTAGAGCAATCGATCGCATATTTAAGGGATTTTTTTTAAAAAAAACTTCTAGAACACAGATAGAGAGGCTTTCCAGTCCAGTTGATATTCATGAATTTAGCGCGTCACTTCTTAAAATGAATAACAATAAATTACCAGGTTCTGATGGCTTTCCAGCTGAGTTTTGCAAGTTTTTTTTTGCAAAGACTAGAATATTTCTTTATTCGGATGTTCAACGAATGCATGTCAGAAGGCGTCTCAGAAGGCGTCCTACTTTTAACGCTAAGGGAGGGTCTAATTTGTCTAGTGCCCCAAAAAGATAGGCCTAGAGATCAAATCAAGGGATACAGACCAATAGCGTTGTTGAATGTAGCTTACAAAATCATGGCTGGAGCACTAGCGAGCCGAATAAGAGAGGCGCTGGTAGACATAATCGAACCCGAACAAACAGCTTTTCTCAGCGGGAGATTTATTGGTGACAATACAGTATATATTTCAAACATTGGTGTACGATATGATACAACACCTGAATAGGAAAAAACTTATTCTAGCGATATATTTTTAGTCCGCCTTTGATTCGATGAGCTGAAAATTTGTTGAAGCGAACTTACATGCACGAGGCTTTCCGTTTGAAGCGATAGAGTGGTTTAATCTGCTGCATATACACTCCTTTGCAAGCGTTGCATACAATGGGCACATGTCAAGGAAGATATGTCTCGAGAGATCGTGTAGGCAAGGGTCTGTGTCCCAATGATGAGTAAAACGTTCCATAGTTTTACCGTGGTTATACCCTAGTATGCATAGGAACGTTCAGCTGCATCGGGCGGGTAGTTTCAGAGATAGAAAATAGTGGTCCGCACGGGCGCAGTGCATACGTGCATAGTGACTCAAAAGTTCCGCCAAGCGCAAACCTCCAACAGACCTTCCTTAGCATGTAAGCAAATTTTCACCTCGATAGGGCCAGCAGTTTCCGATCTCTGAAATACGGTGGCGCACGTGCATATTGGTGTATGCCCCGGCACGGCTAAAGGCGGCCGCACACTGGGCCATTCGGCGCGCGATATCACTGCGACATTCCGCGGTTCTGCGGTGTTCAGCACAGAAAAAGCTCGTCCGGACCAGCTTTTTCCCGCGATATCGCGCGCCGAATGACAGTGTGCGGCCGCCTTAAAGGGACTGTCCTTTTTGAAAGTTGTCAAATCACACTTAATTGTATGTCTGCATGTCAGGCAAGGTCAGCTGAACATGTTCGTGAACTTTTTTCCGATTTTTTTATAAAAAAATTATATATTTTTTTTTAAAGCAAAAGTTGTGTTGGTGGCGTCATTTTTTTAAACAGGGAATTCCTTTGTGCTACCAAATGTATGGCACAATTTTTTTGTCGACATCTATTGCGCAGAAAAACAGCGAACCACCCGGTGTTTAGATTGGCTAGCACTATCAGCTGGAGTTGTTGCAGCAGTTGGCCGCCAGGGACCGCTAGTGAGCCAGGGTGTTATGACGTCGCAAGCAAATGGTACCACTAAATATTGATTGATTGATTGATTTATAAATAAATAAATAAATAAACAAATATTTAGTGTTAAATATTTAACTGGTACCATTTGCTTGCGACGTCATAACACCCTGGCTCACTAGTGGTCCCTGGCGGCCAACTGCTGCATCAACTCCAGCTGATAGTGCTAGCCTTCTAGATTGCGAACCACCCGGGGATCGAGTAATGAAAGACGAAAATATTCCAAGGCTGACCTTAAAACAAGTCGACTATCATTACCAGTTGGGTAAAGAGAGATGACCCTCTCGGTTTAGAGGCCCTATTCAAATACACATGGGCCTTATTTTTTACAGATGTCAAAATCAAACTCTAATATCTTTTTGATTAGATCATTGTGGTTGTTTTAACTGCTACCATACTTAATTTCAATGCCAAGCCATCAAAATGGCTATCTCAACTCAATTATAATGCTAAGGTGGGATAGTCCCTTTAAAGCAACTAATAGTCATGCCCTAATATATACATGCAAAATTTCAGCTCAATAGGTCCAGTAGTTTCGAAGATATAAAAAGGGGTCTGCACGTGCGCACGTCCCATGCAACTTCCGATTCATCATGTGGAATATTGCTAGGATGTCAGTCGGGAGCAGCACACCAAATTTCGCCATAATCGGCCTAGTAGTTTCTGAGATACATCATAGGGCTGTAAGCCGTGTAACCTGACACCCTAATTTCTTCCACGTGCTCACTTGCGCTCAAGCCTTAGGTTTAAATTAGGCATGCAACATATGGGGCCTGGGGGCATCTTGGCTCTTACCGTACGCCAAATGTGGTCCAGTTTGATGAAGCGATTCTATCATTAGGCACGATTCTCCTCTAAAATCGGTGATTTGACCTGCCCCACTTTTGCGCGTGCCACGCGCTGCGATACCTCCCCTATCAGAACGCACCATACCAAAAACAAGATTGATTTGATGGACCTATTCAATGGTGAAAACCCCATCTCAATCGGAGCAGTGGTTTCAAAATTATTAGCTTCCGAAAAGCGTATGTACGGTCGTGTCGGGCCAGGCCGGGTCAAAGGTAAATTTGTCTAGTAAGTTGACGAGTAACCTCACGGGCGCTTCGCGTCCGCTCGGTAATCAACTCTTGAACGTGTGACTCGCCATCTTTGAGACACATTCTGAGCTGAGCACTGAACATTTCATCCAGCCAGATCAATATGACATTTTTGAACCCTATGTCTGACTCTTCTGCTCATTCACTTTACAAGTGGACTCTGTCATTGTTTACCGCCCTGTATCGCACCACTGCACGGCCTTCTGTTCGCTCGGCAGTATTATCCTGTTCTGCAAAAACGTGGCGGTGGACTTTGACGATGTACGTGACTGCAAAGAGATGCATGGCGACAAGAAGGGCTGCCTCTACCTGACCACGCACCGCATGATCTTCACCAACGACAAGCGCGGCGACAAGGTCGTCTCCTTCAGCTTCCCCTTCGTCACGCTGCAGGAGGTGAGCACGGTTGTCCCTGTCCGTACGGCGAGGAAAGGTAAGGACGGGTGTCCGTACGGCGAGGAAAGGTGAGGACGGGTGTCCGTATGGCGAGGGAAGGTGAGGACGGGTGTCCGTACGGCGAGGAAAGGTGAGGACGGGTGTCCGTACGGCGAGGAAAGGTAAGGACGGGTGTCCGTATGGCGAGGGAAGGTGAGGACGGGGGTCCGTACGGTGAGGAACTGTCGGGAAGCGAGAGAGAACGAGGTGTGGCGGGCAGACGGAGCGCGATAGGACCTGAGTGGACCCCGGCCGACTCTCTGTTTCTCTGACCTGTCAGCGTGTGGAGCGGACTGCTGACTGGACGTGTCTGAACTTTAGGGCTCTCCGTCCGCCGGCAGGTGGAGCTGGAGCAGCCTCTTTTCGGCGCCAACTACATCAGGGGCAAGGTGCGCGCGCAGCCGGGCGGCGGCTTCAGCGGGGAGGCCTGCTTCAAGCTGACGTTCAAACACGGTGGCTGCATCGAGTTCGGCCAGGCCATGCTGCAGGCCGCCAAAATGGGTGAGCGGGGAGTGAGGAGAGCTGAGCAGAGCTGAGCGCGCACCTCACCGCACCTCACCGCGTGCTGCAATGATGTAACGCGCATACTATCAGTGCTGGATGCCGTTAACAGGTTAAGAATGCAGCGGTGGTACTACCATAGCCACATGGAACTGTGCAACACTGCAGATTTTCTGCGAAGATGAATTACCCGTGCATTTACATTTGCATTTACTTACTTTAACTACCCGTGTACTGTAAAATGGGGTGAAGTGAGACGGTGGGGTGAAGTGAGACACAAGTTTTAATTCAATTTAGTTCATTTGTTAACTGAATGAGAAGAGTAAAACTACTTCCAGGTGATAGGAAATTGACCATTCTTCACTGATGCGATCGGAAATACAGTTTCACCCTCAAAGATACAAAAAACTAGATCGAGTTAAAACTTGTGTCTCACTTCACCCCACCGTCTCACTTCACCCCACCGTCTCACTTCACCCCATGTCACGGTACTTGGGAACTTTGCTGTGAATGAGAAGACTGTAACTATGAGCTAACCGCTTTTGCTAAGGTTCATAATGGCTCTATACGCATTTTTACTTGGCCTTTTGCTAGTAACTTCACTATCGCGGCACCTTATCTCAGCTTGGCTGCTTACTGGCGCCATGCAACACTATAGTGGCGTCCTCACTGCCTCGCTGTCTGCCCTGCTGATGACTCTGTGTGTTGTGCGCGGTGCAGCGGGTCGCCACGCGGCGCAGGGCTTCGTCCCGCCGCCGTACACCCCGTGCCAGGGCAATGTGTATCCGGCCCCGCCGCCTGCCTACACGCCGCCCCAGCAGGGCTTCTACGGCTGGGTACCGCCCTACCAGACATTCCCCGACCAGCCACCAGGTGAGCAGGTGGCGCTGTCGTCGGCGGCTCGGTCCTCCCGGGAGCAGTGGTAGCTAGAGCGCGTCTACATGGTGTTTAACCCTCGCCCTACGGGAGCTTTTTCACCTTCGCCCTACGGGGGGGGGGGGGGGGCTGACAGCCCCCCCGTTAACTTCCAAACCAAGCAACTTAGAGCAATGCGGTAAGAAACAGTATGCGATTTTTAGGTTTCAGGTCAACGGGTGACCTTCCAGGTCAAGTGAATGACCTCGGATTTACCACGTCCAGAACAGCGATTTTGCTCTTCAGAAAACCTCAAAATTAGAAATTGATAAATGTAAATAGAAAGGCATGTTCCTAGACCAGTTTTGGCTCAGCAATAAACACCCCTCCCCCGGCACGGCGAGGGTTAAAGAGAATGTTTCACCTTTCTGTAAGTTGTCAAATATACGCCAGTTGTAGTGAAAAATATGAAGTAAGTGCTGCCGAAAGCGATTGTGATATTTTTTCCACTCGAAAAGTCACTTAACTTTATACAAATTAAGTTTTTAGAATTGGGTGAATGACGTCATTATTGAGCTATAGACCGCCGCCGATTGGCTGACAAAGTGGGATTGGCTGAAAAGGTGGCTGTCAGCCAATCAGCGGCTGCACCAGCCTGGAGTAATTTTGCAAATGGTAAATTAAATTGCTTAAAAACGGTTAAGTTTTTGGGGAAATGACCTTAGTAATTTAGACATTCAATAACGGCCCAAGATAATGGCTATCTCAGTTTAAAACTAATACAAAGGTGAAACATTCCCTTTAAGTTCAAAATCACGGTATTCGCGATGTTCTTGATGTATGGAGTGCATTAGCTGTGTGAAATGTGTGATGAGTCGTTTTCTGTACAGATACTACAGTGCAGTATTGTACAGATCATTCCTTGCACTGCTCTCGGTTTCTGCCGGAGCTCTGGTGGGATCGCTGTGGTTCTGGCCGGGCCGGGACGGTGCTGTCGGTGGTTCTGGCCCGGCCGGGACGGTGCTGTCGGTGGTTCCGGCGCCGCGCTCCACAAGCTCTCAGTCTATATGTACAGTCTCTGACGCCGGTGTGTGCGTGTGCGTGTGCGTGTGCGTGTGCGTGTGCGTGTGCGTGTGCGTGTGCGTGTGCGTGTGCGTGTGCGTGTGCGTGTGCGTGTGCGTGTGCGTGTGTGTGTGTGCGTGTGCGTGTGCGTGTGCGTGTGCGTGTGCGTGTGCCTGTGCGTGTGTGTGTGTGTGTGTGTGCGCGCGTGTGTGCGTGTGCGTGTGCGTGTGCGTGTGCGTGTGCGTGTGCGTGTGTGTGTGCGCGCGTGTGTCCGGTGCAGCCGGCTCTGTGTTCGTACAGGAGGCGCCGCCGCCGTACCCGGGCCTGGCCGGCTACCCGGCCCCTCCGCAGACCAACGGAGCCAGTGGCCCGCCCGCCGCCGGGCCGCCCATCGGCTTCTACACGCCCGACAGCGGGCCAGGCACCGCCTACGCGCCGCCGACGCCGCAGGCCGGATACGGGGTGAGTGGCAGGGCAGCCCCCGAGATCGCTCCGACCCCCAGATTAGCAGCAGTTTAACATTAGCCCCATGGGAGAGGAGGCCAACCATCTGCCTGCCCCTCCACTCCAAATTTTGTGCCGACGGACCTGGTGAGTGGCGTCACGCAGCCGGCAGCGGGCCTCCATCACAGACACACACACACTCACACTCCGCCTGCACACAGACATACACACGCATCGCGCTCTAGTCGAGTATGTACACAGACGCGTAAGTAAGTTCACGCATGAACAGATACAGGCCTAGACAGACGCACCGATGTTGAAATACCGTGTGACCGTCGGTAAACTGCGACGGAGATACGTCGTATGGTCTGTGCGGCTGGCAGGCCGGACATGTGGCATGCTGATATCACAGGCTTCAGTTTGATTGTGCTTGTCTCCTACGCCAACATTGAGGCTTCAAAGCTGTATTACCTTTGTCGAACTTCAAGTAAAATCGAGCTTAACCCTATTCCTGTCCGGGAGAGGGGTCGGCCCCCTCCGGAGATTTTTCGTGTGCTGCACATTCATTATTGAAGCTAAGGTCTTTAATCTTTCTGACTTTTCCTATCGTTTCATTGCGCATCTGATGGTGTACTTTTTCAAAAAAGCTGCCTCATAAGTAGCTCCAGGAGCACTTTTTAGAAGGCATGTTCGGGCGTTTTTGATACCAAAGGTTTGCATGGTTAAACACTCGTGGAAGTTTTTTTCTTCTGCAAAATGCAAGCAAAAATATTTATTAGTAAACAATTGCAAGGGCTTTCAGATGGCTAGCTCGAATTTTCAACAAAAAAATCAAAGAAAAAAAGTGACGTTGATATCGCTATTGGTTTTTGAACTATTGCGAAAATTCGTCAGGGGGAGATATTTCCCCCTTCCCTCCCCCCCCCCCCCCCCCCCCAGTCAATGGCAGGTTAACATTGCCGTTTTACTAAGTATGGGTTCCAAGTAAGGGGGAGGGAGGCATCAGGGGCAAATCCCCCCCCCCCCCCTCCCCACAGGAATCTGGGGAGGGGGCATTCAATACAAGTATGCCCCCCGCCCGTTCCCAATTTATCGTAAAATCGTAAAAAAATTGTCTTTGCAGCAGTCAAAATCCAGCTATCCAGTCAAAACCCGGAAAATTTCGCGCCGCTTCGCGGCATGACACAACTTACGCAATTGCTTATACAAATTTGGAAAATGGGAAAATGAATTTCATTAACCCGCGCCGTGCCAGGGGGCATATTTCCAAGTGTATACAGCTAGTGGGCGTGTTTGGAAATAGCAATAATTTCGAGACATTAATTAGTCAGTCAAAACTATAGATATTGCTTTGATTTTTTTTGGCGGCATCGTCCATACTTTTTTTTGGAGGCATCGTCCGCGTCCATACGGCGCGGGTTAAGTGTCTGGCAGAGGCTCTCCTTGGCAGTAATTGCTGGCACTGGCGTATCCAGGGGGACATCAGGGGCAAATGCCCCCCCCCCCCAGGAATCTGGGAGGGGCATTCAATACAAGTATGCCCCGCGCGTTCCCTGCACTGAAAGTGAAAAACAATGATCTTAAGAGAAAACTTAATAAAAACTGAAGTTTTTTTTCTCTCGAGTGATTGAATTTGAAGTTTGTATGTATCCCTTGCTTTCAATGATAGACAAATCAGCGCACCTGATGCAATCCAAGCAGCTCCGGTGACCTTAACCCGCGCCCCGCTGATAGGGGGGGGGGGCAGAATCTGCCCTTCCCGGATTTTCTCAATAACTTGAAAACTATGATAGATATCAACGTCAAACTTTCAGTACCCTATGCTGCATCAATTCTAAGTCTTCTCACCAAATTCCAACGAAACTGATGCAGTATTTTTGGAGATAATGACGTCATGTGATGCCATGTTTGTTGGAAAATGATAAATGTTTGAATAATCGTAGAAAATAGTTTTGAAGCAAATTGCAAAACAAAACGTTAAAAGAAAGGAAATGACATCCTCTTCAAAGTGGCTATCTCGGATTCGCGAAAGTTTGTTTTTGACCCAAAAAAAATACTGTTTTTTTTTCGAAGAAAAAAAATCCACAAAATCAATTTTGATCAATTCGAAAAGTGAATTGCTTATTAAGCTCGAATACTAAAATAAGGTGACCGACCCCAATCCGCAGAGGGAAAAAATGGGATACCTAAATTTTAGCCACAAAAAGATCCCCCCCCCCTCACGGAGAGAGAGGCTGGATCAGCCAGTGTGTTCGGCCCCCCAACTGTTTTGAAAAATCGACACCGCTGAGGAGACCAGTAAGGTCAAAATCGACATGATTTTTTGAAAGCAGGAGGTTCGATTTGACCTTAGGACCAAATCGCATAAAAATCGGTGGCCGACGCTTAAAACGTTTATGTGGAGCTGTGGACATCATGGACATTCATCCAAATTATTTTTAGGCGCCCCGAGCGTGAAAGGTAAAATACGTCAGCACCTTCAACGCCTCGCCAGGCATTTTTTTAAAAAAAAAGTGTCACGGTTATTTCATGAAGCCGTAGGCGCCATCCAAGGCGCTGTGGGGGGGGGGGGGGGCAAAAGCGTGTTATTAGTTTCGAAGGTCACGGGTGCCCGGTCGCCGTCGGGGCGAAGCTGAAGGCGCGAGGGTGCCATCATTATGAGTGTGCCGGGACACCACATCGCTTTCGGGCCGGCAAGGCGCCATCCGGGGGCGGTATGATACCCACCTTCAACGCCTCGCCAGGCATTTTAAAAAAAAAAAAAGTGTCACGGTTATTTCATGAGGCCGTAGGCGCTGTGGGGGGGGGGGGCAAAAGCGTGTTATTAGTTTCGAAGGTCACGGGTGCCCGGTCGCCGTCGGGGCGAAGCTGAAGGCGCGAGGGTGCCATCATTATGAGTGTGCCGGGACACCACATCGCTTTCGGGCCGGCAAGGCGCCATCCGGGGGCGGTATGTGATACCTTCCGAGGGTGGGAAGACGTCATCCGAACTCCGAAGGCGGCATATATTTTTTTTTTAACCTCTAGACCGCCACCCATAAGCAAGTGACCAGGAGTGCCCCACCCTCGATCCCAACGACGCATAACACGTTACACCCCCACGTTAACCCCAGAGAACAAAGAGAAAATGTCGCGGCACTCCCAGCCAGGAAATGGAAACAAAACATAAAAAAACATACAAAGAAAGGCCAGGTTTGGTGTTAGACGTGGTCATGTAAAAGAGTAGTCATTACTGAAAGCAGCATATGACTGCCCTCCCCCCCCCCCCCCCCCCCAACTACGTCCACGGATGCTACACTCACACGTTTCCATTCATTCCCGTAGTTAGTAAAGGGTGTCCATCAAGCCATTCAAGTGGAGGGGCAAATTCTGGTCCAGTTCGGCATGTGTCAATGCTGGAACCAAGGCGAACCCTCCCAGCTTAGCAACGCTTGTTGCTGGTCGGATCCGCTGGTGCCAGCTCTGCATAATAATGCACTCTGAGGGCGGCAAAATGTCTTCCGAGGGCGGCAAGATGCTTTCCGAGGGCGACATGATGCTTTCCGAGGGCGGCAAAATGCCTTCCGAGGGCGGCAATATGTCTCCGAAGGCGGCATGATGCCTTCCGAGGTCGGCATAATGCACTCTGAGGGCGGCAAAATGTCTTCCGAGGGCGACATGATGCTTACCGAGGGCGACATGATGCTTTCCGAGGGCGGCAAGATGCCTTCCGAGGGCGGCAATATGTCTCCGAAGGCGGCATGATGCCTTCCGAGGTCGGCATAATGCACTCTGAGGGCGGCAAAATGTCTTCCGAGGGCGACATGATGCTTTCCGAGGGCGGCAAGATGCCTTCCGAGGGCGGCAATATGTCTCCGAAGGCGGCATGATGCCTTCCGAGGTCGGCATAATGCACTCTGAGGGCGGCAAAATGTCTTCCGAGGGCGACATGACGCTTTCCGAGGGCGGCAATATGTCTTCCGAGGGCGGCAAGATGTTTACCGAGAGCGACATGATGCTTTCCGAGGGCGGCAAGATGCCTTCCGAGGGCGGCAATATGTCTCCGAAGGCGGCAAAATGTCTTCCGAGTGCGACACGATGTTTTCCAAGGGCGGCATGATGGTTTCCGAGGGCGGCATAATGCGCTCTTAGAGCGGCATGATGCCTTCCGAGGGCGACGATGTACAGTGCAAATGTTCTGTCCACCTCATTGGAATAACCAGCGCGTCTGTCGGTGCTGCACGCAGTGGAATCCAATGCAACTATTTATACCCTCACCCCCGATATCGGGGGCGAGGGCTATAATAATTGTATTGGATTCCACTGCGGACAGACGCCCTGGCGGTCCCGAGGAAATGGACAGAACATCTGCACTGCACTGTACCTTCCGAGGGCGGCATAATGCGCTGTGAGGGCGGCAATATGTCTTCTGAGGGTACCAGGGTGCCTTTCAAGAGTGCTACTTCGCTGTCGGTAGACAAGGGCGCCCTGGCAGTCTCCCGAGAACGCTATGGCGCCGGCAAATCCTTTGCAAGAACGGCGTCGCGGTGCCGGAGGGCGCCGTTTTCTAAGGCAGGGCCCCTACCCCCCCCCCCCCCCTGGCTTATACATCCGGTTTGTTGTTTAGCTCGGCGCATGCTGTTTGTTGTTAAGCTCAGCACATTCTGTTTGTTGTTTATCTGGGCCTATGCGGGCCGCACACTTAGCCATTCGGCGCGCGATATCACTGCGACATTCCGCAGTTCCGCGGTGTTCAGCACATTAAAAGCTCGTCCGGACCAGCTTTATTCCGCGATATCGCTGCCGAATGAGCAGTGTGCGGCCGCCTTTATACATGCTGTTTGTCTGTTGATCGGTCTGTTGATATCCGCTCTGCTCACTATCCACGTTGGCTCTCTGCATATTGCGCTGAGAAGCGTTAGTGGCGTTGGTCGCCGTCGCTTTCGGTGTTCACTGAACAGTGCATCCTCCGCAGCAGTACCCGAGCCAGCCTCCGTCGTACCAGGGGTATCCCCAGCAGCAGGGGTACCCCCAGCCGCAGGGGTACCCCCAGCAGCAGGGGTATTCCCAGCAGCAGGGGTATCCCCAGCAGCAGGGGTACCAAGGCTACCAGCAGCCTCCGTACAACGTGAGGACACGCGAACTGGCGGTGGGGGACGGGTTAAATGTGTCAGTTGAGCCCCTTCTGCCTGGACTTGGGGGGGGGGGGGGGGGGCGCGGACGTTAAATGTGTCAATTGGGCCCCTTCTGCCTGTACTTGGGGGGGGGGGGGTAAGGACGTTAAATGTGTCAATTGGGCCCCTTCTGCCTGGACTTGAGGGGGGGGGGGACGTTAAATGTGTCAATTGAGCCCCTTCTGCCTGGACTTTTCTTTTTGGTTGTCCCGAATTCGACGCGTACCGAACTCCAAAATATGTGTTGAGTTAGATACGCTTATTTATTTGGTTCGTTCGCATGTGCACATATTTTATATGTCTTCGACTATATCTGTAGTAGATATTGGGTGAACCGGCCAGTATAATGTCTTCACCCGTTACCGTGCCATTTATCTGAAACTATTTGTGTTTCCTCTCGCAGGAGGCTCCGCCCGAATACAAGAAGAACAACTAGTGTCGGCAGCTGGCGGCCGGCGGCGGAGGGGCCGCGCTGCTCCGGCCCTGCCGGTCCGGCGTCGGTGGCGGCTCAGAACGTCCGCACCTCTTCAGCCGGCCACGCCGGTCCGTGGCCAGGTGCTCCCTCTACAGCCCAAAATCAGATCGTAGTTTTTTTCGTTTTCCAGCTTAGCCCCTTCCCGGCTATATTACCACGGCAACTGTAAGGCTTAGCTTTTACGTGGCCTGCCGTTGTGGGCCAAATATGTGGGAGACTGAGCCTGAACTCGGCCTACAGCTGTCTGTCATGGCCAGCGCAGAAACCACCTTCTAATTAGGGATGTCTGCACTCTGATTCCCAGACTGAGTCCGGCCGGCTTTATGGGTTCTTGGCTTTTCCTGGCAGGTGGTTGCTGTTAATCCACAATAATTTGTTGTATGCTTCGTGTTGGTGTTCTTGGCCGTGATGTGGCGATACTGTTCATGATTGTTGGAAATGTGTGCTGATTGTTGGAAATGTGTGCGTGTATATGCAGACCAGGAGGTAGAGGGTAGTTCAGGTAGTGACCAGGTACACGCTACAGCTACAGCTACAGTTGTAGGAGGTAATGCATTGGTGCAGTCTCTAGAACTTCTGTCCAATGGAAGTCTCTAGAACTTCTGTCCAATGGAAGGATGGAAGCCCAAATCACTATTAGTTTACATATGTTATTTATTCATCAGTGACTTTACTGAGCCAGCAAGTTGTCCTGATCCTATAGCATTAATGTGCTTAATTGCTACAGTATTTATGATATTCCCTGGTATAAAAGATGCTTACAGGATGGGACTCTGGCATTGTTGGAATTGATGTCTGGTCTGTGAGGAGAAAAACAAACTATCGCTAGGCGGTTCTGCCCAGGCATGGTAGTTAGTTGTGATGTGGGGGATAAACTGTGCAACATGTATGTATTGTTTCATTGTTTTTCGGCACTGCAAAATAGGGCAAACCATCTAGCTGTAAGATGAACCATGTAACATGCTAAGCATTTCTTTGCTGCTGGTGGTTTATTATCTATCATTGATGTTTACATGGAAATGCTCCAAAATAGAGTACCTTGTGTTGAAACTTGGTTACTGGTGCATGGTTACATGGTTTTTTGTTGTTGTCAAAATAGCATGGCTGTTCGCGGAAATATATATATTCTATAATCTATTATGGTATCACTGTGTTTAAAGTTGCCTCACAATCGGTCACAACAAAGACAACAAATATGAAAACCTATTGAATAACTGCAGCTATAATTCATTGGGAGGTAGCACAACACACACTGAACGTAATCCTGGAATTCATATTCTCCATGTAAACTGTAGGTCGATGTATTCTGCTGAAAAATTTGAGGAATTGCAGCTATTTATACAAAGATCAAATATAGACTGGTCCATCATATGTGTCCGAAACTTGGCTAACTCATGACATTGAATCGACAAGATGCCTTGCAGGTTACAAATATTTCAGAGTATAAATGGTTGGGGTGGGGCTATATTTATAAAGAATAATATTGAAACAGAACTTATAACTGGCAACAATCTGACTGGTACAGAATCGATTTTTGTTGAATGCAGAATAAACCCCAAACTTAAATGGATAGTGGGCAGGTTTATCGACCACCCAGCCTGAATCCTGCCATTTTCCTGACAAATGGAGATCTGTTTAAAAACCATTACATCAAGGAAAACAACTAATTATATGTGGTGATTTCAACTTCGATCTTTTCAAAGTGGACGAGGATAATAATGTTCCAGATTTTCTCAGTATTTTCCTTGTATATGGCTTCCTACCTACAATCTGTAAGACCGCCAGACTAGCAGAAAATAGATGGTCACTTAGTGATAACATATTCTCCAATATTATTATCGACTTGATTGATAATCCCACATAAGGCTCCTGTCTGGGACCGCTCCTATTCAACATAGCTGCACTCAGCCTGTCCTGCTACGTCCCAGAAGATGTTTGCGGACTTCCTGTTCAGGTCATAAGGTACGCAGATGACACGCAGGTACTGGTTTCCGGGCCACGGAGCCGACTCTCGGACGTGCAGCAGGCAATGGAGTGGGTGCTCAACATCCTGGGCACCTACTTCATGCAGAACGGCATGTGCGTCAACGCGTCGAAGACGGAGCTGCTGTTTGCTGGAGGGAGGCAGCAGCTAGCAGCGACTCATCGTGCCCCCAGTATCCAGTTCATGGGAGCCACCCTGCAACCGGCGACGCAGGTGAAGAACCTGGGACTGATCATGGACTCCAACCTGACGTACGAGTCCCACATCGACAGTGTCATCAAACGGTGTAATGGGATTCTGATTGGACTGTTACACGCTAGCCATGTATTGCCGCGTGAAACACTACCCGTGCTTGTGAATGCTTTGGTGTTGTCACACTTGCGCTACTGCTGCATAGTATACGGCAATTGTGCCGGTGCTACGTCCCTGAAGCGACTTCAGAAGGTGATGAACTTCGGTGCTCGCATCGTTTCAGGTCGACGAAAGTTCCAGCACATATCTGACGTGCTGACTAGGCTAGGCTGGATGTCTGTGCAGCAGTTAATCGAGTACAGTACGCTCTGTGCAACACGCAAGATACTTGTAACAGACGATCCGGAGTGCATTCGCGCGGCTTTCGTGTTCAACAGAGATGTAACCACGAGAGTCACAAGGCAGGCGGACCATCTTCGTGTTGCTCGAGCGAGAACCAATTGGGGAAAGGGTACGTTTATCTATCGTGCCTGTGAGCTGTTCAACGAGCGTGCCTCAGATATTGTTAGTGCCACAGCTGGTCACTTCAAAACCGAGGTAAAGCGCTGATGTATGACGTGATAGTTTAGTTGGCACTCGTAGCCGGCACAGTGATTTTATGTCTATCTTTACTCTTGCTTGTGATTTCGCTAGCACTCGCAGCTGCCATGGTGATTTTATGTCTATTTTTAGTCTTCCTCGTGATTTTATGAATATTCTAGTTTGTTTCTGTACAATTGACGTGGACTCGTAAAAGCCACATTCCTGTGGAAGAGTGCCGAAACGTTTATACAAATACAAATAATTTGTGAGGACTGTTCAGATCATTTCCCAGTATATATTACATGATTACATGTAACACCCCAGTTTCAAAACCTGCCACTAAGTCAATAGAACATACACTATTTAACTTTAGGAGAATAAATGACCTTAAAAATCACTTAGTAGAATCCTTGGCGGAATTCACAAATTTGCCTGGGAATTGCCCTGTTTGCCCCCCCCCCCCCTTGTGTATGCCTATGGTAGTAATAGACTTGCTCATGCAGAGGCCTGTTCACAACCACCTGCAGCTAGGCGGTTTTCAGCCTAGCCCCGTCCCTTTCCTCATGCGTCATCACAAGCAGGCGTCTCATGAACACTGAAACATTTCATCCTGTGGTTGCTCTGTGCCAACCGCCAGAACCGCAGCAGTGACATAATACCTTTCGCCCATCCCTACTTTTACTTAGCCCAAGGTCTGTATCAAGGCCCTATAACGTCTGTATAAAAGTTACCTCACCAGTTGCCGACCACTGCTGATGGGCGCAACCATGGGCGGATCCATGCCAACCACCTTGTGAAAGTAGGGGGGCTGAGGCGATTTGCCAATTTCCAGCCTTCATGAGTAAAAGCCAAGGGTAATGAGTATGTCCTTAATTTATCCAGTTGACTTTCTAGCATTTCAAAACATCTGCATTTACTTATATCAAGTAACATGCAGCAAATGTTACATTTGGTTCATGAGAACCTCTTGTACAAAAATTATAAAAATTGAGATCTTCCATCCAGCTTGAATTTTGAAATGGTTTCAATAACTATGGGTGCAAAGGCAGAATTTACCTTCTGCAGCCTGTCAGCCATTGCTAACCCATCTACAGGCACAAGCAGGTAGTAACTATGCTGTATTACAGCTAGATGAGTGATACTTCCATGTTCAGACATCACACAATCACACATCACATCACGATCATTGATCAACTTCAGGGTGCTGGTGGAGGCCTGCTGGTCAGAGGGAAGTTATCCCTCACATGGAAATCAGTATACATATCATCAATGAAGTGAAACTGCTTCCTCCAAAAGTTTGTAGCCATCTTGTCCAGCATTCTTGACTGGGTTGCATTGGTGAACACATGCTGGTTCAGTCTTGCCTTCCTGCGGAAAGACTGCCTCCACCTGCGCTTGTACTTCCCAGTGCGTGGCCTGATCCAGATTCCTCGCCCTGCCCAATCCAGGTACATGAACCTTTTAACAACAGACTTGACTGTCTTCCTCTTACCAGTTCTGTAGCTCCATTTGACCACACCTCGCCTCTGAGTGAAGTTTGTACCAGTACTGGCCGCAGCCAGGTTTTCTGCATGCTGAAGAAGGCCGGTTCCGGGCCGTGCGGCGAAAGCGCCGATGCTTCGAACCTGTGTCAATAGCGATCTAGAGGTCGGAAGTACTGTCGCTGTGGGTGACTTGAGAAGGCATTTTGCTCTTACCGTACTTCTGCAGCAACTCGACGGTAAAGCTTGCCCGAAGCTGGAGACGAAGGATCGCAATAAGCACCCACCCGCCCGGACAAGCGCCATGATGCAGAATCAAGGCCGAAAAAGAGAGGTAGAGTCAAGTAGAGTTATCCGGGGATTTCAGCGCCCCAATCGCACACATTAGCGTGACGTCACTGGTGCGGAGGTCCGACTCTGCTGTCGCCGCACGCAGCTCGGTGCGGTGCGAATATTTCGAACGGGATACGGATAGTTCCGCGCGCCTAAGGTACGATCCTATTTAAGATTACGTTTACCGCGGATAATTATCCCTCCCTTAATTCATGCTGAGAGGAGACGGCCATACGCTGCCCCGGTCTGTGTGAGGGGCGACTGGCGAGATGGCCATACACTGCACCGGTCTGACTGAGGGGTGAGACGGCCTTACGCTGCCCCGATCCGTCTGAGGGAGGGGGAGGGGATACGGCCATACGCTGCCCCGTTCTGGCTGAGGGGTGAATCGGCTATACGCTGCATCGGTCTGGCTGAGGGGCGAGACGGACACACGCTGCTCCGGTCTGGCTGAGGGGCGAGATGGCCATATGCTGCACCGGTCCAGCTGAGAGGCGAGACGGCCGTACTCTGCCCTGGTCCTGCTGAGGGGTGAGCCGGCCGTACGCTGCCCCGGTCCGGCTGACTGGCGAGACGGCCGTTCGCAGCCCCGGTCCGACTGAGGGGTGAGACGGCCATGCCCTCCCTCAGCCCCGGTCCGGCTGAGGGAGGAGACGGGAATACGCTGCCCTGGTCTGGCCGAGGGGCAAGACGGACATACGCTGCCCCGGTCCGGCTGAGGGGCGAGACGGCCATACGCTGCTCTGGTGTGGCTGAGGGATGAGACGGCCATACGTTGTACCTGGAAATGTTGCAAATGGCATTTTTTTGGCTTGATAAGACATAAGACATAAAAGAAAAGTGCAAAAAAGAGCCTCTTGGGCCCACCCCACCCCACCCCACCACCACCCCCCACCCCCCTCCACCAGTCTCGCCCCTTCAAATCACCTTACTCTACCTGCATAAAAGAAGGCTAATCCCACGAGTATTTATGAACTAATCCCTTCTCTGTAAAGTATTTATCTAATCTAATTTTGAAGGAAGCAAGTGTCACTGCATCAGCGACATCCCCTGGTAGCATATTCCAATGTCCTACAACCCTTCTACTGAAAAATGACTGTCGTAGCCTAGTCCTACTTTGTTTCATAATTTTTATTTTATTTGACATCAGCTGAACACTCCACAACAAGCGTGGCTATTACGTGTCATTGTCATGAAGTTAGAACAGATGGATTAAGTCAAGGTACTTACATACAAGCACACGCACACCGCACACATACTGATATTTACAAGTGTCACATATTCCGCGTACTGACTCGCTGGTCACGCATTACGTACATGCGTCTTTGCGGCTCGTTTAAATGCTGCTGGCGTCAATCGCATCGCGTCGCCGGGCATAGCATTGAGCACAGATGTTGCCTGACATAAAAACGATCGCTTGCCTGCCGCCGTTCTCATCGGGGGCGGCCGCAGCAGCCGGTCCTGCCGGGTGGTACGATCACCCGCTCGTGAGTCAGCGTACGTCACAAACTGAGTAGCGAGTTCCGTGGGCTCGCCAAGTACACACATCTTGTGGGCAAGAATGGCCACCTGAAGATGGTACATCTCATGAGCTGTGAGCAGGCCCAGGTCACCCCGCGCGCGAGACACGTGGTCAAACTTACGGAGCCCTGTCACGACTCGGGTGGCAAAATTCACGACTTTCATAAGTCTGTCGTCGTTTGAGACCGAGCCGTTTCCGCACACCGGAAGACAGTATCTCACGCGCGAGATGACCAAGGCCTGCACCACTGACAGCATGGCGCGCCGCGGGAGGAAGGCCCTCAGGTGGCGGAGACCGATCAGGAGGCCGATGCATTTGTGCACCACGTCACTAACGTGCGCGTCCCAGCTGAGGTGACGGTCGAACGTGACGCCTAGGTTCTTAACGCACCGGCTCTCCTTCACGGTCTCACCACCGACCCGCACGCTGACAGGGGAGAGGTCGCGGGTGTTCTGACGGGTGCCAAGGAGAAGGATTTCCGTTTTGGATGTGTTGAGTTTAAGTCCGTGGGCATGGAACCACGATGCTAGGGAAGATAAGGTAGACTCCATGCGTAGGATAAGTGCAGGAAGGTTGTGCTTGGTGTCGGACATAAGGATTTGGGTATCGTCAGCGTACTGGGTCACATGAGCGTCCGGCGCGTGCAGGCTGAGGTCGTTGGCGAAGATAGTGAATAACAGGGGACCTAGGACTGACCCTTGGAAGACTCCCATGGTGTTGGGAAGAGGTTTTGAAACGACTCTGTCACCGGAAGGAGAAGTGAGACAGATGGACTGAGTATGACCGGAAAGATAGCAGGTAAACCAGGCCGGGTCTACGCCGTGGAGCTGAAGTTTGGATAGGAGTAGAGAATGAGGAATGACATCAAAACATTTACTGAGGTCGAGAAGGCACAGAAGAGAGACACGGCTTCGGTCCATGTTAGAAAAAAACATGGTTAGTGACAGAAAGAAGAGCGGTTTCGGTAGAGTGATGGGGGCGAAAGCCGTGTTGGGATGAGGATAGAAGGTGATTGTCGGACATATAGAAGGAAAGTTGCCGCTGCACCAGGCGCTCGACAACTTTGGCCATGGAAGGAATGATGGAAATAGGCCGGTAATTTGAAACTAAGTCAGGATCGCCAGATTTATAGATAGGATGGACCAGGGAGTGCTTCCAAGAATCGGGATAATCACAGGAGATGAGGCAGGTATTGACAACATGGAGTAGGATAGGGCCGATGGCGTCAAAACAGAGGAGAAGGATACGGATACAGATGCCATCAGCACCACACGCACCAGATCGCTTCATGGAGAACACTACCTCCCGCAGCTCACCTAGCGTCACTCCGGTGACCCTGAAACCACAGGCACCGACGCGCGGCAGGCGGCACTGAACGTCGGGGGTCACCCCGGCGCTAGCTAGGCTGGCCGCCACGCGTGGGCCCACGTTCACGAAGAAATCATTCATCTCGTCCGGTGTGGCCGAGGGCAGACGGGCGGTGTCACTCCGCTTACTGGCGATCAGCGGGCGGATGACGCGGTAGAGGGAGCTGCTCCCCTGGGTGCGCAGCCGCTCCTCAATACCGGTCCTGCAGTCTCGCCTGATCGCCGACCTCAGCACCCTGTCCAGCTCGCGGAAGGCCGGCGACCGTCCCTCGCGGCGCAACACGCCCCTCCGCTCGGCCATTAAAGTCAAGGTCGCCGGGGTGACAGGCGGCGCGTCAGGGTTTCTCAGACAGGTAAACCTGAGAGGCGCGTGACGATCGAGCACACGTAGCAGCCGGTGAGAAATATAAGACCACATGTCATGAACGGACGGGCAGCTAAAAACACCGGACCAGTCAACGAGATGCAAGTCATGCAGTAAACTAAAGTGATCAATGCTCTTTAAAAGCCGAGTGCGAATGCGGCGAGATTTCTTACGGCACTTCGGCACACGTAAAAGCACACGAATGAAACAGTGAGGGCTAAAAGCGCAATTCAAAACTCCCACACGCTGTACCATGTCACCGGAATTACAAATTACTACGTCTAAGAGAGAGCCGGACGAGTAGGTCGGTTGATGAACAAATTGTGTCAAATTAAATGAACTGAGCATGTCCAACAGACGGTCTTTCCCAACACTCCCTGAGGTGTCAAGTAGGTTGCAGTTCAGGTCACCCATAATAAAAACAGGTCCCGGATACCTCAGTAAAACACGTTGAAACTGCATCTCCAGTTCGGTGAGGTCCGCATGGACGGCAGCCACTGTACGTCGCGGAGGACGGTAGACAGCGGCGACGCAGAAGTGGGATCCGGACTCGGGCTTAACTCGCATCCACAGCGACTCCAGCCGACAGTCTGCGCAGTCTGGCGCCGGCTGGGGGATGACAGAGGCCGCGTAGCTGTCACGGATCAGCACCGCCACGCCACCGTACCCCGCGTCCCCCGGCCGGTCGGCCCGGTGAAGGGCGTAACCGGGGAATGTGATGAGCCGGGTCGCAGTGGCGGACCGAAGCCCAAGTCTCGGTGATTACACAGAAATCGTAGTGATGTCTCATCAGGTACTCATGTTGCAGAGAGACGGTCTTGGGTAGCAGAGACTGGATGTTGATCATCCCAGCCAGAATGTTCCGTCGTTGGCCGCCAGGACCAGACCGCCGCCAGTCACGGCCGCCCCTGCACCCCCGGCGCCTGGCGCCGGCACCGCGCCTGCCACGCCGGGTCACGTGACCGCCCGGGGGCCGGCCAGGGTCAGAGCGGCCGCGGCTGCGGCCGGGCAGAGGCTGGGGCGCCGGCGCTGGTACGGACGGCGTCCGCGAGGTGTGGCGGCAGGACCGACGGCCGAGCTCGTCACGGTGGTGACGCGGCACCAGTGGTGGTGGTGGTGTTCGTGACGTGCCGGCCGGTGGTGGTGATGGTCCAGCAGCCGACACCAGCAGGTAGGTGAGCACCAGGAGCACCAGATGGCGGGCGATGTCCCGGTGCATCTTCGGTCAGGTGCAGCGACGAGGCGATGTTGATGCCGACGTCGATGTCACGGCAGTCACGGTAACTCCTCGACAGTCCAGTCACACACCACGCTGTCACATATCACTCGCACTCACGCAGGATGAGGCCAGCGGCTCGGGAGGAGAGGGAGCGGAGCTCCCGGCGCTGCGGCCGACTGCGGGCGCTGCGCACAGGGAACTGAGTTAATGGGGAATAATGAGTTTAACAGGGAATAATGAGTTTATGCTGATGACCTCTACCTCGATTTTCCCTATTGAACTCAAACATACCCTTTAAATATCCAGAATGCTGACTATTTACAAATTTGAAGACTTCAATTAGATCTCCTCTTAGCCTTCTATATCTAAGTGAAAACATACCCAATTTCTTTAATCTATCTTCATAAGGTAAACTACCAAGACAATTAACCATTTTTGTTGCCCTTTTTTGAACTCTTTCTAACAACCAGCAATCTTTCTCATATGTTGGAGACCAGGCTTGTACACAATACTCCAAATGTGGTCTAACGTATGCACAATACAGTTTTGTTATTACCTTTTCACTCTTGTAGGAAACATTTCTGTTAATGGCCCCTAGCATTCTAAGTGCCTTTTTCCTAGCTTCTACAACCTGGTCTGACGCTGATAGTCTATTGTTTACCACGACTCCTAAATCCCTTTCCTTTTCAATCTGCTCCATTTTCTGCCCACCCATTTCATACCTATGTTTACTGCTAACCCGTCCAGCGTGCATAATCTTACATTTACTCAAATTGAATTTCATCTGCCATGCTTCAGACCACTCAACTAGCTTGTCCAGATCTGATTGAAGAACATCCTGATCATGTTTTCCTCTAATAATCCTGACAACTTTTAGATCGTCTGCAAATTTCAAGACTTTGCTGTCTATACTGTTCTCAATTGCATTCACAAATATTATAAAAAGCAATGGGCCCAGGACTGAGCCCTGTGGAACCCCACTGAGAACCTCCTTCCATTGTGATTGGCACCCATTCAATATAACCCTTTGCTGGCGTCCTGAAAGCCACGTTTCTATCCAATCCAGAATCTTGCCCCTGATCCCATGAATTTTAAGTTGCAACCCCAGTCTTGTATGGGGGACTTTGTCAAATGCTTTACTGAAATCAAGAAAAGCTACATCTAGCTGTTTACCCTGATCAAAGCTATCTGTTGCAACATCCAAAAACTCCAGAAGATTAGTTAAACAAGAACGGCCCTTCCTAAAGCCATGCTGTGTATCCTTGATGAGTTCATTTTGCTCCAAGAATTCAACAATCTTATCTTTGATGATTGATTCAAGCACCTTGCAGACTAATGAGGTCAGACTAACCGGTCTATAGTTTTCCTCTTTACTTCTATCTCCCTTTTTATGAATAGGAACAACATTTGCTCTTTTCCAATCAAGTGGAATTTTACTATCTGCGAGTGATTTATAAAATATTATGGCTAATGGAACCGACAACTTCCTTTCAGATTCTCTTAAAAGTCTAGCATGGATTTCATCAGGTCTTTCTGCCTTGTTAGGCCTTACTTTCTTTAGATATTCTAGAACAAGTTCACTACTTATGCCACCTAGCTCTCCTATAGTCTCCTCTGTCTCTAGCTCAGGCTGAAGTGCTGCAATACTACTCTGGTCCTCGATAGTAAAGACAGATTGAAACTGATCATTAAGCACTTCAACCATTTCACTGTCCTTGCTAACTAACACATCATCTACCTTAAATGGACCTATATTTTTGGAAACTGTACTGAACTTATAAAAACTGAAGAACTTCTTACTATCTGCATTACAATGTCTAGCTAAATCAAGTTCCTTTGCCCTTTTAGCTGCTGACCTTTTTCTTAACTGAATTTCTTGCATTCTGGTAGGCCTTCTGATTTATATCTAGTGAAGATCCCTTCAAAATGCCAAATGCACTTCTTTTAGCTTGTATAGCACTCCTTACTTCTGGGGTAAGCCAAACTGGTTTGCTCTTGGTTCTGTTACGTTTGTGCCTGAGGGGTATATGCCGATTCTGAATTTGGCTTAATCTAGCTTGATGTTCAAGATATGCTTTAAAAAGGTTTTACAAAAACAAAATATTTACAAACATAGACTTGCAACATAGCTTACTTATCTAACGGCGACGACTTCAAATTGCCGCTCTCGTCAACACCCGTCAAAAGACCGCAAAACGCTCGAAAGCGCAGCTGCGGCGACGGGGCTGGCCACGACTGGACCACAGCACCAGTGACGTCGTCGCTAATGCTGAGCCGCTCGGCAGCCGATACATAGGGAATCCCGGGATGACACCCCCCCCCCCCCCCTGTGCAGAATAATTTAAAGGTTTCTAAATACGGGTACCAAGAAGCAGTAAATTTGGTAGCATAACGTCAGCCCATGGTGAAGGATTTCCATACACGGCCAAAATTCGTTTTCAAAAATTAACTTGCTTCAGAAAGGGAGTCGGAGTGTGTCCAGTCAAATACTGAAAATTTGGTGTTACCTCCCATCCGATAGATCTTGTTTTGCTGAATCGAATGGTATCACTCCCTCTGATCCAGTGGCTCATAATGTTGGATTCCGTTTTGCATTTTCCGCGTGTTATGCTATACTTTTCCGTCCTACCTATCCAACATCCATCCATCCTTACCTATCCATACTTACTTTATCCATAGCTAAAGATAGGAAACTTCGCCTGCACTTTCTATTCCGGGCCGCGACCACGCGCCGTTTCCCGTACTGCGAAAACACCAGCTAGTATACCGCCCTAGATGTTAGGCCGCAACGCTAAGGTCGCATGGTTTGTCGCCTTGTGGTGATTGTGGGATGAACCAAATGAAGTTTAAATGCATTCGGGAAGCTCTCACAAACACTTATCACATGTTAGTTCCACCGATGGACATCATGCCTGGTAATGTGTGCCCATATATGCAGACTGGTTATTGATTCGATACTGATTGAATCGATTGGAATCGTTCAATCAAAATTCATTGAATCAAAACATAATTGATTCACCTCAGCAAAATCTGCCAAAATTGTCGACATAAGACTCTAAGAGGCTGTAGGAGTAGGTTAGCTATATTTTGGTATTATTGAAGGACTCATAGATTGTGTCACCTTATATAAACAGACTAGAAAATCCATACCAATGTGACTGATATCGGTATTACTTAGATTTTGAGACACCATTCTGAGTAGTACCAGTGGCGGCGGATCGTATTTTCGGATGGAGGGGCAAGGAAACCCAGGGCCCCCCGGCAAAAGGGCCCCTACCACGGCCAAAGCCCCCCCCCCCCCCAACAAAAACAAAATCGCGAAATGGTATCTCCTCGGATTTAGGTCACTATATTTTGCAGGGCCTCTAAATGGTCGCAAAAAAAACTCGGACAGGCCCATGTTGAACTTTCAGGCCTTCTCCCTCATGGTCTACCGAGGGTCCCCCTCAGACCAACTGAGGGTCTTCTGCCGGCCTTAGAAAACCCCTCAGGCTGGCTGGGGGCACATCGGCGCCCTGGGCCATTGTTTCGGTCAAAAGGAAAAATCGAACTAACTTCTTGGAGGGTCCCTCTTACAAATTTATGGGGGAGGCAAAATCATATGTTTGCCCCCCCCCCCAATTCTTGAGTGGGCGGGCAGCTGCCCCTCTGCCCCCCCCCCCCCCACTTATCCGCCACCACTGAGTAGTACCTAATGTTACTGGTCCTGTGCTGTGGACCTGTCGCTTGCACTAATGAACACAAATTGCCAAGTGTCTAGTAATGACTATAAAATCAGTGATAATAATGCGACTTATGAGTTACAGGATATAGCAAGACGCCTTTTTGCGCCGTCGGGGGGGGGGGGGGGGGGGGTGCAGCAACGACTGACATGCCAAAACAAGTTGATCAAGATCACGATTCAGATCCTATACCATTTGATAAATTTCCCAAAGATTCAGCTATAAGAATTTGAGCGGCTCTGGCTCCGGCTCCCAGGAAAATAGACCGGCTACAACTCCAAGGAAAATGGACCGGCTCCGGCTCCGCATCCCTGCACAGAAGAGTAAAAGAGCAGAGGGAATCCCTGTTTCAAAAATACTTGTACAAAAGGTACGGGTGGATCACGAATGCTTATATGCCTAAGAATAAAAGCTGGGACTTCATGAAGCGCAGCATGTCTCATTAGCGATAGATCAGGCCACACCGTGTCAGATTAATTACGTTTTACGGGATCAATGCACACAAAAGAAAACAAACTGCTCACAGAAAAACAATGTAATTGAGCACTCCAATATTCTCTAGAGATCACCAATAGCAAACTCACTTGTAGTGACACCGCGTTAGCCAGGAGCGGCGGATTGTGGGGGCAGGGTACCCAAAATTCCCCCCAGTTGAAAATCCTGGGGGGGGGGGGAGGGGCAAAAGGGTCATTTTGCCCCCCAGGATTTTCGACTGGGGGGCATTTTGGGTACCCTGCCTGGCAATCCTCCGCCCCTGGAGTCAGGCACCTCAGATCAAATTGATATCGACACAAACGCATGACTCGAGCGTTACTCAATATCAAAATATCGCACCTAGCCGTCTCTGCACCCCGCCAGCTCCGAACCCAGTACCCTTGTCAATAGCAACGAGACATGACAGCTCTGCACGGTAACAGAGTCACTTTAGGGCGACACTGGCAGGCCACCATCAATGGCTGAGGTGTAGCGGGCGCCAGCACAGCTCACACTGTCCTGCAGTAGGCGCCAGCACAGCTCACACTGTTCTGCAGTAGGCGCCAGCACAGCTCACACTGTCCTGCAGCGGGCGCCAGCACAGCTCACACTGTCCTGCAGTAGGCGCCAGCACAGCTCACACTGTCCTGCAGTAGGCGCCAGCACAGCTCACACTGTCCTGCAGCGGGCGCCAGCACAGCTCACACTGTCCTGCAGTAGGCGCCAGCACAGCTCACACTGTCCTGCAGTAGGCGCCAGCCCAGCTCACACTGTCCTGCAGTAGGCGCCAGCCCAGCTCACACTGTCCTGCAGTAGGCGCCAGCACAGCTCACACTGTCCTGCAGCGGGCGCCAGCACAGCTCACACTGTCCTGCAGTAGGCGCCAGCACAGCTCACACTGTCTTGCAGTAGGCGCCAGCACAGCTCACACTGTCCTGCAGTAGGCGCCAGCCCAGCTCACACTGTCCTGCAGTAGGCGCCAGCACAGCTCACACTGTCCTGCAGTAGGCGCCAGCACAGCTCACACTGCCCTGCAGTAGGCGCCAGCACAGCTCACACTGTCCTGCAGTAGGCGCCAGCACAGCTCACACCGTCCTGCAGTAGGCGCCAGCACAGCTCACACCGTCCTGCAGTAGGCGCCAGCACAGCTCACACTGTCCTGCAGAAGGCGCCAGCACAGCTCACACTGTCCTGCAGTAGGCGCCAGCACAGCTCACACTGTCCTGTAGTAGGCGCCAGCACAGCTCACACTGTCCTGCAGCGGGCGCCAGCACAGCTCACACTGTCCTGCAGTAGGCGCCAGCATAGCTCACACTGTGCCGCGGTCTCGGCCGGCCGCGATCCACCACTACCCCCTGTCGCCCAGCACTTGGCGCACGGCCGCCGTCTCGGCGCGACTGAGCGACTTCAGGCCGAAGCCGGCCACCTCGGGCCGGCCCTCCAGGTCGTTGAGGCGGTTCACCTTGCCGAGCAGACCGTCCCGCAGTCCGGTGATCTCCTTGTCCAGCTCCAGCTGGTCTGTGGACGGCGAGGGCACTTGGTCGATAGGCTGCATTTATACAGTTAGGATAGGAAGGATAAAGTTCGGATACAAACTCAATGTTACTGATTCTGATGTTAACTGATGATATGCTATTTCTTATTAAAGGGAGTGTGTGTGTACTCTTTTGGAATGTAAAAAATAATACGGTAAGTAGCTATTGGTTTGATTGTGGGTTACGATGCAATTCACATCTGGAGCCCCTTTAGTTGAATTTTCACTCATATTGTTTTTTGCATATTATTGTTTTCGATATCTATAAAACGATCGCCATTATAATGATGTTATGTAAAACGGCGCACATACGCTATGTACAATTACGGTCACATCATGCAAGATAGAGGAACAAGTTATGCACAGCACATTCTTGCCTCTGTGAACTTTATTATGTGCAAGTTTCGTAGCTCTAAATTGATATCTTCGTCGAACAATGGCCGTCAAGCGTTGCGATCAGGGGGACTGCTGAGTCGCACGATACTGTACGACTGCTGCTATCAGCGCGCACGAGCTGTTTTGTCGAATGGGGCACCACAATAAACTTCCCGCCGATAGAGGCGCTGATGATCAACTGCCACCAAGCGGACCGGCGTCTGTGCGTCAGAGTATGGGGCGCATTGTTTACGGCGGAGTTTTGAAGGGGTTAGAGTGAGTGATGTGTTCAAACTTTTACGAAATGTTGGTGTCTATGGGCGTATTCGAAACCTGAAAGCATTTCTCGCTGAGGTCAATCGTTTGACTTCAGGAGGTCAAGAGTGCCCGCGAGGTCAAATATTGGGTACCGCATAACTTTTCCCCTAAAGTACTTACCGAAGTCGTTTCAACGGCTAAATATTCCCACCAGCCTATAGACGGTGCACATGTCAACGAGTGATCTGACCGCCTCTGATCACCGGTTGACCTCGGGTCACAACATAAGTTACCATTATGGCCTATGGGAGAATGACGGGGTACCGCATATCCCCCCCCCCCCACATCACCTAGAGAACCCACTCCACCACAATCGCTTTCTCTTTAACTTACCAAAGGTGCACAACGCAAGAATGGACCCCTCCAGGTCACCGTTTGACCTCAGGCCACTTCGAAAGGCGCTAATATCCATTTAACGAGCCGTCCAAATACGTTTTCATCACACAAATACGTATTCGTTGTTTACCGGCCGATTGTGTTCAAACTTATACGAAATGTTGGTGTCTATGAGTGTATTCGAACCCTGCAATAATTTTTTGATGAGGTAAATCGTTAGACCTCGGGAGGTCAAAGAGTGCCAAATCTCGGTATTATCGGTAGAGTGCCAACGGTTGAACGGCGATCTATTTAGTGTCGGTGATTTGTTTCAGGGACAATGTCACAGTGCTTTCAAATGAAATAAAAACGAAAAAAGGAAATAATATGTCACGCCAGATATAGAGAAGGATGATACCGTTCGTCACCACATATAAGTAGTGAACTTGTTCTAGAATATCTAAAGAAAGTAAGGCCTAACAAGGCAGAAGGACCTGATGAAATCCATGCTAGACTTTTAAGAGAATCTGAAAGGGAGTTGTCGGTTCCATTAGCCATAATATTTTATAAATCACTCGCAGATAGTAAAATTCCACTTGATTGGAAAAGAGCAAATGTTGTTCCTATTCATAAAAAGGGAGATAGAAGTAAAGAGGAAAACTATAGACCGGTTAGTCTGACCTCATTAGTCTGCAAGGTGCTTGAATCAATCATCAAAGATAAGATTGTTGAATTCTTGGAGCAAAATGAACTCATCAAGGATACACAGCATGGCTTTAGGAAGGGCCGTTCTTGTTTAACTAATCTTCTGGAGTTTTTGGATGTTGCAACAGATAGCTTTGATCAGGGTAAACAGCTTTTCAAAAATGTAGCTTTTCTTGATTTCAGTAAAGCATTTGACAAAGTCCCCCATACAAGACTGGGGTTGCAACTTAAAATTCATGGGATCAGGGCCAAGATTCTGGATTGGATAGAAACGTGGCTTTCAGGACGCCAGCAAAGGGTTATATTGAATGGGTGCCAATCACAATGGAAGGAGGTTCTCAGTGGGGTTCCACAGGGCTCAGTCCTGGGCCCATTGCTTTTTATAATATTTGTGAATGCAATTGAGAACAGTATAGACAGCAAAGTCTTGAAATTTGCAGACAATCTAAAAGTTGTCAGGATTATTAGAGGAAAACATGATCAGGATGTTTTTCAATCAGATCTGGACAAGCTAGTTGAGTGGTCTGAAGCATGGCAGATGAAATTCAATTTGAGTAAATGTAAGATTATGCACGCTGGACGGGTTAGCAGTAAACATAGGTATCAAATGGGTGGGCAGAAAATGGAGCAGATTGAAAAGGAAAGAAGAGATTTAGGTGTCGTGGTAAACAATAGACTTCAGCGTCAGACCAGGTTGTAGAAGCTAGGAAAAAGGCACTTAGAATGCTAGGGGCCATTAACAGAAATGTTTCCTACAAGAGTGAAAAGGTAATAACAAAACTGTATTGTGCATACGTTAGACCACATTTGGAGTATTGTGTACAAGCCTGGTCTCCAACATATGAGAAAGATTGCTGGTTGTTAGAAAGAGTTAAAAAAGGGCAACAAAAATGGTTAATTGTCTTGGTAGTTTACCTTATGAAGATAGATTAAAGAAATTGGGTATGTTTTCACTTAGATATAGAAGGCTAAGAGGAGATCTAATTGAAGTCTTCAAATTTGTAAATAGTCAGCATTCTGGATATTTAAAGGGTATGTTTGAGTTCAATAGGGAAAATCGAGGTAGAGGTCATCAGCATAAACTCATGAAACAAAGTAGGACTAGGCTATGACAGTCATTTTTCAGTAGAAGGGTTGTAGGACATTGGAATATGCTACCAGGGGATGTCGCTGATGCAGTGACACTTGCTTCCTTCAAAATTAGATTAGATAAATACTTTACAGAGAAGGGATTAGTTCATAAATACTTGTGGGATTAGCCTTCTTTTATGCAGGTAGAGTAAGGTGATTTGAAGGGGCGAGACTGGTGGAGGGGGGGGGGGGGGGGTGTGCAACCTCGGATGGGCCCAAGAGGCTCTTAATTGCACTTTTCTTTTATGTCTTTATGTCTTTATAAGTACATATATTTACATTTCCCAAATTTTAATTATCGAAATGGGAAAAACTGTTATTTCACTGTTAAATTGAGACGCGATCATTTTGATACCACACATGTGTCATAAGATAATGCAGCCAAATAAATCAAAAGGTCAATATTTCCCTTTAACAAATATATCACCACCATGAAAACAAGACCAAAGTAGATATATATTAATACATTAAAATGCCCAAAAGAAAACACGCTTGTTACCAGGACCCTGATGAACTGACCATCTTCGAGAAGGCTCTTCACTTTGGAGGCGGTCAGCTTGATGAAGGTGTTGCCGGCGGCGATCCAGGTGGCGTGCTCGCCCTGTATCCTGAGGCGCGTGCTGACGGCACGGGACGCCTCGCGCAGGCCGCCCTGCTTCCGCGACAGGGCCACAACCTGGACAGCAGACGGAGCGCCAGCGTCAGATCGCAGCCAGAAAGGTGGCAGATAGCTTTTAGCCACGCCACAGACCTAATACACACACCCTATAAACTACATATCCATGGCGAAACAGATGATTTAGAGATTTAGAGTGAAATTGTATGCCCCAGTCACCTGTTGCTGATCAGTGAGTACATCCTCTGCAGCAGCCTCCACTGCTTCAAGCTGAAGAACCACCTTCTGCATGTCAGCATCCATCGCAACCTGTCAGAAAACAGTAATCATTCATCGGTCATCCCTCATATTCAGATTCCTGTAAGAAAACAATAACCATTAGCCACTCATAATGAGATTCAGTGGACATTGGATAGTGTCTGCTAATACATGTTTGTCAGTATGTTTTTGTTAACCATAGCGGTGTTCACAACAGGGACGGCGCCACCGGGGGGGGGGGGGGGGGCAGGCAGGGTGAAATCGACCCCTGTCGTCAGGCAGGGGGCAAACATATATTGTTGCCCCCCCCCCCCTGTAATGTAAGGAGGCCCACCACCAAAACAAAGAGACCCCAAAAATAAAAAGGATGCCCCAGTGAATGTTCCTAAATATTGAAGAATGGCATAGGCTGTAGCAAAGGGGAAGGGAGTGGGACCATGCCCAGGAGTGGGGTCATGCCCCACTCCTGGAGGGCAACTGAGGCCTGAGGTCGGTGTGACGGGCCCTCAGTCAGCCTGAAGGACACTATCGGCGGTCCACCTGATGGGCCCTCTATCGGCCTGAGGGGTCATCAGCCAGCATGAGGGGCCCTTGGTCGGCCTGAGGGACCCTCTATCAGCCAGAGTGGCCCTCTGTCGGTATGAGGGGCCCTCTATCGGCCTGAGGGGTCCAATGCCAACTTGAAGGGGCCCTCAGGGCCAGCTGAAGGCATGAAGGGAATATTCTGGCTAGTCCAGACTGGGAATAAAAAAAAGTATTTGATGTCATTCCCTGCAGGATTCTGCTTCAGCAGTTCAACTGATTTTGAGAAACCACACCCTGATGTGTAACAAGCATCCCAATCATGATCCTGCAGGGGCAAACCAGGCACATAGACAGGATTTGTATCAGGGGGGCAGATCAAATTTTTGCCCCAGTTGTTGAACGAGAGGGGTGGTGTCTCAGTTGTCAGCAGAATCACATTTAATCTAGTGCAAACTGGTTTGCTCAGGGGGTGGGAGAGGCATAGCCCCAGTGCCCCCCCCGCCTTGGCTACGTCCCTGAGACCTTGGATCAATCCCACCTAGTTTATCTATACAATAAATCAATCATGTGATTTGCAAATGATGATCACATTAAATCACATGATCCACTGTTACAGCGGTATCAACTCGCCCACTGGCGGATTCAGGGGGTCAAAGTGGCCATGCCCCCTTTAAACCACCAGAAAACTGTGAAAAATTAACACATTTCCTCATGTAGAAGAAAATCTAAGCAACTTTTACCCAGGAAAGTTTGTTTTCAATCAGCTATCAGTGCACAACCAAGCAAAATCTGATCATTTTTCAGAATTGTGAGAATTTTGGGGATTGCCCCCACCCTGGTCCGGAAAACGTGGCAAGTTTTGATGAGATCTCATCAGGGCAGGGTTGGCACCAACACATCAAAATTGGGACAGCTTTTGGAAATTTTTGGGGCAGCTTTTGACATTTTTGGGCAGCAGCATTTGGCTAAGAAGCAAATTTACACTAGATAAAATGTGATGTGATTACAACCGACCACCCCCGGTCAATCCTGCCCCAAATGGGGCAGGATTTTTTTTTCTGCCCCCAAATATCATGTTGATGTTCCTGCCACAGTTTGCATACTGCATACTATCATCGATTGAAGTGCAAACCATCAAATGTATAGCAAGCACAACCATGGTTCAGTGTTCTAGTGTTTCTTCTTAAAATAATTGTCAAGCTATCATTGTCAATGTTTGTTTTCAGACCAGCAGGATACACATATGAAATCCTCACATATTGATATTGAAATTAAAACCATGTTTAAAACACGCCATGCCTTGATTAGAAATGCATGCCTACACAACAATGACTGCTCACAGAACTGACACAAATTTCATAATTCCATTATAAATACATTCCACCAACTAACCAGAAAATGGAACAAAGCGACACGCAGACCAATCTCTATGGCCTTGCAGACCAATAAATACCGCCGTCGGTGACTAATGCCACTGCACGGGTCACGGGAGTGAATGCAAAGGCCGTACAAAATGGCCTTGGTACAAATCTGTATAATTGTTGATCGAAACACGAACGGCATACTTGCCGCGAATGTCGTGCATCCATATTTTGTATATTATGCCAAATCTGGTAGTGACCTTCATTTTTTGGTATGTTTTTTAGTTTGTATAGTATATTGCTTTTAGTATATACTAAAAAAAAAATTTGGAGTACCCCGTGCTCTGAGCACATCATGATGTGAAGCGTGGTTCCCACCAGTTCCCACCATCAAAACCATGCTTCCCACGTCATTTGGTCAAAATAAGAGTGCTAGCGTTATCCGCACCCGGCGGCCTCTCCCGAACGGCCACCGGCCTCGGTGACCCACTGGCATCCATATAGTACCTAGACCGCCATCTTGCGCCGTCCGACCGTTTCCACACTGTGTGGTGGCGCCACCACTAATTCACCAGCCCTTGGGGGCAAAACATCGCGGCGCGCCATAGGGACCAATGTATAAATTACAAATTTGAGCGGCGCCCTGACTGGGCTACGCTTGGAAAAAGTGGTGCAAAGTAGCATCATATTATTCGCTGGAGATTCTAAATTGAGCCAAAACGAATTATAAGGTTCCACCTGGTCATGGAATTTCTGGAGAGCAGCTGAAATGATCGGTTACCATGGCCTTATTTGGGATGTAACAACCACGTTATAACGTTCACTTTCCGTTGCAAATGCGATCTAAGCTTAGTATATGAAGCTTAGATCGCATTTACAACGGAAACTGAACGGTATAACGTGATTTTTACACCCCAAATAAGGTCATGGTAACCGATCATGTCAGCTGCTCTCCAGAAATACCATGGCCAGGTGGAACCTTATAATTCGTTTGGGCTCAATCTAGAATCTCCAACGAATAATATGATGCTACTTTGTACCATTTTTTCCAAGCGTAGCCCAGTCGGGGCGCCGTTCAGATTTGCCATTTATGCATTGGTCTCTAGGGCGCCCGCGATGTTTTGCCCCCAGGACGGCCGACGCCACCACACAGTGTGGGAACAGTCTGGCGTATGTGGCGCGCGAGTTGGCTGTCTAGGTATTTGTATTGATAATTGTTCATCGGCCGCGCGCGACGAAGGTGCCCGGCGCAAAAACGCACGTGCGCTGTAGCACGAGCCGGAAGTTGTCGGCGGTCGCTGGGTCGGATCCTGCCAGGGAGTCGAAGTTTAGTTCCTACTAGATCTGGTAAGACGCCTGTGACGTATGTAAGAGGGCGCCCGAGGGCATGTTTTTGTTGAAGCAATGGGAAATGGAGCGTTTTCTAAATCGAATTAAAAACACTTTTTAAAAGTGTTTTAAATTATTGGAATTATGGGAAATATGATTAAAAAAACATGTTGCCCATAATGTGCCCATTCCCATGTTGTTCACTGTTTTCTCTAGCCGTATCCAGGGTCAAAATGTATAAGGTTCGTCGCGGCCGGTGTCATCAGCCCCCACCAGTAACAGTTGGCGGCACTCGGGCGTTTGGGCGTTAAAAATCTACCACACCATAGGGTTCCCATGTTAAATCGATGATTTTCAGACGAGGCTGGCTCGTAACCTATGGAACATATTTTAAATCTGACTTCTTGAAAAGATAGCTACAAGCCTTGGCTACAACGTTTTTCTTTACCATTTTTCGATTTTTCAAGCGAAAAGTGGCCAAATGGGCTTGGGGGTTACCAATGTCGTAACGCCCATTGCTGACCGTGGGTTCGAATCCCAGAGGCACCAAGTATTTTTGCGTTGGACCCAATGCATAGATAGTCATGATTTATTTATTTATTTATTTATACACATCATGAGGTAGCTCCGTGAAGCACGGCTATTCTGCACCTCGAGTCATAAACAAGCAGCGAACAATCTGGAGTCAGGCATTCACAGCAGGCGCACGATGTCACATTGTGTCACAGTATTTATGTATAGACATATCAGTCATCGTCACCAAACTGACTTCTTAAGAGCCATCTTCGCACCTCGCCTTTGATAAGTGAGGGCTGCATATCACGCATGGCTGCTGGCAGGCCGTTGAATTTGGTCACGATAGAGTATAAAAGCCTGCGCTTTCCCGACTCAGATCTTATCTCAAGCTGATCCGACTGCCTAGTGGAGCGATGGTGAATGTCGTGTCTGGTGATAAGCAGGGGTAAAAAAAGTTAAAATTTGCTACCAACCGAATTTGACGGAGCCCAATTTTGCTACACCTTTTATCGAACATTCTCATTCTCATCGAAGCTACATTTCTACACATTTCCATTTGTCGATTGCAAATGTTTATATCTGCTAATGCGAAAATTCGCTACACAAAACTGGCAAGCAGTTCAACAGGAGTGGCAACGTTATTTAACCGGTTCTTCTTTTGCGGCTAGACCAGGCGTATCGCTATACCTAAGTACCAATCTACCGACCTCGACACCAAGGTATCGTACCCTCATGGGATAAAACACTTGTTGATTTAATGTAAAAACAGGTTCACCATTTGCAATAGAACAGACGACTATATTTTTCCTTCCAACATCCATCCAGGTGACGTGTCCAATATATACGTGCAAACAAAAAGCTGATTTGCACAAATAAATAATGCAAGACGAATCTTTAAACAAGACAAGTACTCAACAAGACAAAATAAATAGCACACGGGAGCAGAATTCAAGTTCTAAACACTGGATGTGGCACACTGGCACACCAAATAAAGTGCACACCACAACCGTTCATCGAATGACATTATACTAATTCCCATTGGGTACCTACTGTTGGCACTGCATCCGTACATCACTATACACTTCATATCACAGGTTCATATCACATATATACAGGGGTGCGGTGACACCTTCTACCAAGATGCCTTTTCATAACTTTTCCGATGTCCCTGTGACCTACGGTCAAAAAATTGTCCTGACACCGCTGCCGCACGTGCTCTAATAGCTTGTCAGCGCAGACAGGCTCCGGTCCATTCCAGCGCACACAAAGCTCTTTCGCTGCACTTGCGTGCGACAGTTGGCGGTTCTCGCCGAAGATGTCCTTCACCACACTGCACATGCTCTCCACAACACTCTCGGGAGCTGCCAGCATCCAAATCCGTGCCACCATGTCACTGTATGGCTGCAGGATCGCCTCACTCTGGGCCTGTTTTTGCAGCCTCACGTAGAGCTCGGGGTCTGTCAGCTCGTTCGGTAGCTCTCGCATGAATCTGTGAGCCGCTCTGATTTGTGGGAGGCCGACACCAAGCTCCTTTGGCAGGATCTTTTGCTCCTTAAGCGTTTGTACCGCTGTGGGAACAGAACCACTATTACAAAATGTGCTTTGACTTGTACTTAGACACTAGAATGATAGCAGTTGAGTAAGTATAAAATGCAACTTCCTAAATGGTGTGTTCTGCATCCGGATTCCATAACTCTCCAATTTTTTTGTTGATAATCCCACTGAAAGCGGGTGTCTTTGAAACAGGTGAAAGTGTTTGATATATTTCCTAAACTGACCTCTAAATATTGGCAGTGCAAAAGCTTATGTCAGAAAATAAGTTTTGTATCCAAAAAAAAATTAAGACGAAGACCAGTTTGAATGGTCCTTGGACAAGCACTGACAATATTACTTCTAGGAAACCCAAAACGATTCAACATTTTACATGACACTCTGATGTGTTGGTATTCACGTCATAACGCTATCAGGATAAACACTAATAAATTAAGATCGCTTAAAAATAAGAATAAATGCGCCAAGAAATGAGAAGTAGCCAAAGACTAGCAAAAAGGAACGCATTTTTATATGTTTGCCTTTTGTTTCTTTAGCTGCTTTTGCAGTGATATATACTTCTTCGAATTGAATGGCCCCGGAAATTTGGGACTTGCCTACCTCGTGCAGCGTAGATCAGGCAATCAGAGTGCTCAACCGCCTGCAGCATTGTGAGAGACCCCAGAGACCCCCGTTATCGTTGCGAACCGTCTCAGTGCTAATCGCCGGTCCACTGTCGGTCATATCAACATCATCACATGTTGGGTGCACGTCTGCAGGCAAATGTTCAGGGGCTACTTTGTTACGCCCAGTTGGGAAAGGCTGCTGCGCCGACTCGGCAGGCACAGGAGCATCTCCAGTACTTGGATGCTCCTCCATGCGTGATGACTGGTGTCTCGCCAGCATCTGAGGAAACGAAAAAGGCAAATGTATAGGTGAAGGTTTCGTGAATAGTGGAACTGAGTAATTGGATCATGGGAATCGCCAGGATTTTTAGGTTCAGATGGCAAAGTTGTCTGAAGGAAATCAACCCATCCCTACATTAATTTTCTCCTCGAATTTGGGCTACTTCATTTCACCTTCAGAAAAATTAACATAAAAATGGCAACAGGTAGAGAAGATGCAGCAGAACATGTTTGGTTCCTGTTTGGCGATTCGAGGACCTATTGTACTAAAAAAACGCAGTTTCCTGGAATTATGTCCTGCTCTGCGGCAAGGAAAGCAAATTGTATTAAACGTCGAATTCTGCGCCTATATTGATTGCCTTCCACTATCTAAATATATTTTCTCCTCCATTTCACCTTCCTTCCACCCATCCGTCTCGGCAAAGGCTTTCTCCTGCGTCGCCGCCGTCAAGGTCGTCGGTTGCGGCGGCGACCGACGGACCCGGCTCGACGCAGGGACGTAGCTAGGGCAGGGGGGGGGGGGGGGGGGGCACGGGAGCCATGCCCCTCCCCCTCTGAGCAAAACAAATTCACACTAAATAAAATTAGATTCTCTGACGACCCGGCTCCCTCCCCCCCCCCTCCGGTCAACAACATATGGCTGAGGAGCTAAATTTGATTCTACCACCGACGTGCCCCACCCCCAATAAAAATCCTGGCTACGCGCCTGGCTCGACGGAGGGTGATTCGGGCCGGTGCCGAGCAGCGGCGCGGGCCGACATTGGGGACGGGGGAGACGGGGTGTCGGCAGATTGATGTCGGTGTGCATGCGCCCATCGCAGCGCTCATGCGCTGAAGAAATAGTTTTGAGTATTTTGCTTATTTCTTGAAAACGGTCCAGAAAGTCGGGAATCAGACGACGGTTACGTAAAATTCGTTCAATTTGGAGTTTTGTCGATGACTTGAGAGTGGCCTCTCTTCATAAATGGCATCACAGGCACTACAAGGACAGTCACTGGCGCGACGAGGTCTGTCAGAAAAATCAAAGTTGTTGAGCGATTTTAGGCTAATTCCGCACTCACAGTTTTCGAGGTAGGCGCTAAATGTGTCCCAAACGTTCCCGTCTCCACGTCAGCACAGTTTTTCACAGTCACGCTGCCTACTTCCGGGAAAATACGAATAATACTATAGAGCGGCCGGGGAGCGCTCCCTAGTCCCTAGCGCAATACAAATAACTGAACACTTACCCAGGCAGCAGAACCACGTAGGAGAACATCCGACTCCGCAGGATGATGTTTCTCTGTGTGTTTCAGCAGCCGAGGACGATGATAATTTAGGCATGAAAAACTACACTCAGCTCCATCCTTGGTGAGATATCCGCACAAAATCTCCATTCTAGAATTTGTTAACTTAGCCTTCTTTACTTTACTCATGATAAACAACACAGATCCTTGGAGCACCAAAAATCGATCTTATCGCAACAGAGACACCACCAACCAGCGCGAGACCAAAATGTCAAAGGAGGGCTTTGTCACCATTCGGAAACCTTGAACTTATAGTGATGGGGTACCATAAAAAGCAGACTCTGGAAGTCTTTACGCTTCATTGAGTTACATTCATTTGGTTAAATATGGCCTGAGAATAACTTTGAAATAATTTTATTAAAGATATTGGAATATTTTGAAGTACAATTTGATGTCCTTTATTCGTATTATGCGTGATACAAAAATATACAACCTGTATCACTCTCTGTCGATTCATGTTGGCATTTTTTGCTACAAAATTCTCTATCTCTGGTAGGTGTAGATTTCCTTAAAAGGTACGTTTAGTCTCTAGATCTTGCGAGAAACTTGTGATATTTGCCCACTTATGGTGATATTTTTCCCATTTCTCGCTAGCAACATATTACTTTCAAAATATCTCCAGAAAACAGAGATCAACCAGCCGTGAATATACAAAACAGCCCCATAAGTGTACAGGATCTACAACAAACAGAAAGTGACTCATTCAAGCATATACCGCAGTAATGATAGTGCAATTTTTATGTCTTGCTACAAATCTTCGTTTGGTGTAACGCTGAATTGCTACTAACGACGTTGTCGAGTTGGCGTTATTTTTGACCCCTGGTGATAAGACCATGGGCAAGTGTCTCTGGCTCAGATATACACCGGATCTTGTTCAGAAGTGTGAGGCCGTGATACAAAAACATATTCTCGGCTGTGAGCCATTTAAGCTCCCGTAGCACGTCACTGATGTGGTCGCACTTTCTGCGACCGGAGATGACTCGAGCTCCAAAGTTGAGTATTCGCTGAAGGCGACATAGCTGAGTTTTATTGGTAGCTCCGTAGACGGTCACACAGTAGCGTATCAGGGAAATCACCAGCCCTTCCACAAGTCGGATCACAGTGGGCTGTGGCAGGCAATGACGACTGTGGCTGAGGCCACACAGTGTACCGGTACATCGTCGTACTAGGTCATCGATGTGAGCCGAGAACGTCATTCTCTGATCAAACACGACACCCAGATTCCGCACAGTGGGAGAACCGACGATAGTGGTTCCCATGAAATTGATGCTGACGGCCGGGAGCCGCTGAACGTTTTGACGAGAGCCGAGAACTATAAGCTGTGTTTTCTCTGCGTTAATTTTTAGGCCATTTTTGCCAAACCATCGGGAAAGCTGTAGAAGAGTTTGCTCCATTGAAGTTACAAGGGAACCAACATCGCCAGGCCTCCCAGAGATCAGAACCTGGGTGTCATCCGCATATTGCACAATGGCCGCATCGTTCGCATACAGAGGAAGGTCATTGGCATAAATCGAGTACAACAGGGGTCCCAACGCTGAGCCCTGGTAGGTGCCGATGGGGTTCAGCAGCGGCCGAGAGGTAACACGCTCGCCAGATGGCGTTCGAATACGCACTTGTTGGTAGTGATTCATACATCATTCGTTATGCCGGCCTTTTCTCGTCTCACACCTCCCTGATTGACCTCTAATTGGTGACCTGTAATGTCACAGAAGCCAAGCTAGGTAAATAGGTCATGTAGCTCCAATTATATATAGTGTGCCGTGTGCGCCGCCACAGCAACGTAGTTTTATCGCTTTTAGCGGCCGAACCCTCTGATTTTGGCACATTTCATGACAATTATTGACCTTCCATTCCTTCAGTGACCTTATAAATGTGCGTGATCACTGGGTCAAAGCCAAAATCTCATTAGCCATTATTAGGTCAAACATTTTTTTCGCAGTGTTTCCACAATATTGTAATATGATATGTTGATTGTTGGTACCTTTAATTTTAATTTTAATATTCGATAATGAATGTAACTTTATGTTCAAGATGTACTAACATTATATTGATCTATTTCATCTCCAAAGCTTACAATCGACATGCACTGCAATGGGTTTGGGACATTAGGTATTTGTCTTGGGCAGAAATGACATCAACATGCTGATGCACCAAGTCATGGTGGCAGCAGCCACATTCAAGGTCAGATCAAGAGGAGCTGGTGGGCAGCGCAGCCGACCCCCAGACATAAGGAAATTTAAATGTAAAACTTAGCCACTTCAGTCTATCAATGACCTGGAACTTCGATAGGATGGCACGGTCAGAGCCTGAGCCTGCACCAGAAGCATTGCTAGCATTGGGCCTGGCCTAAGAAAGTCATTCAATCAAAACATTCAGCAGTATTTAACAATATCAAAGCTATGATCTCGTTATTATGTGTTTCACAAGAAATAGTCACAACATCCCCACAAACTACTTTATTTAGGATTTAGGTAGGTGACCATCTACCAACATGCCTACCGCAGAATCATGGATGGCTCATCATGTATTTTTATATCTCAAAACAAAAGCACAACGAATGTATTTCGCGCGTTATAGTTGAGTCTTCGTGACCGCTTCCAAATACACTACAGTTGCACTACAGGTACTGAAATATACACTACTTCGACTACTACGTCGTATATTTGGTGGAATTAAATTAACTAAATGAAGATATAATCTATGGAAATAGAAGTTATTGATATAAAACAATACTGTCAATTTATAATAGACAAAACAATTACTAGAAAAATTATATCTTGTCTCATTAATTTGGGCGTTAAATTCCTTACTGTTATACCCTTTGTTCTATTACCCTGGGTGTCATCGTCGAGACGCCGGATGGCGGCGTAATGGAAGATGCTTGTTGGCTGCGACCTGAGGGATCTGCTGCAGATCACATTAACATGGCGGAGCTGGACGCCGCCATCCGTGAGCTAGATCTGGCCATCGCCTGGGGGGCGAGAGAAGTCGACCTGAGGACGGACTCGGCCGCGGTGCATCGCTGGGTCGGCGACGCCCTGAGCGGCCGCGCGCGACTGGGGAAATGCTCATTCGTCGACGCGTGGGCATCATCCGGCAGCTTGCAGAAGAGCTGGAGCTGAGCGTGACAATCACGCTAGTCCGATCTGAGAAGAACCCAGCTGATGCGCTGACGCGTGTGCCTAAGGCCGCCCCTGTAGCTCAGTGGAAGAGCGCTGGACTTCTGACCTATCCCGGTGAGCTGAGGAGGCCGCCCCAGCGGTAAGGCAGCACGTCGCCCCCGGGGAGACGGTGGCGGCCTTCAATATACCCTGGTGGCGGCTGTCTGTGGTGCGACGCGCGCTGACGTCACCGAAGGAGACACGCCCAGTGCGTCGGTCCGGGCGGCGCACGTGTGGGCGGACCACCCCGGCATCCGACGGACGTTGTTCTTCGCGCGCCGTGACGTGTCGCGTGACGTCACGCGGGCGGCGGTGCGAGCGGTGTTGGAGAGATGTGACGTGTGTCGCTGCATCGACCCGGCGCCGGTGCGGTGGCGGCATGACGTCACGCGGGCAGCGGTGCGAGCGGTGTTGGAGAGATGTGACGTGTCGCTGCAACGACCCGGCGCCGGTGCGGTGGCGGCATGACGTCACGCGGGCAGCGGTGCGAGCGGTGTTGGAGAGATGTGACGTGTCGCTGCAACGACCCGGCGCCGGTGCGGTGGCGGCATGACGTCACGCGGGCGGCGGTGCGAGCGGTGTTGGAGAGATGTGACGTGTGTCGCCGCATCGACCCGGCGCCGGTGCGGTGTGTCGCTGCATCGACCCGGCGCCGGTGCGGTGGCGGCATGACGTCACGCGGGCAGCGGTGCGAGCGGTGTTGGAGAGATGTGACGTGTCGCTGCAACGACCCGGCGCCGGTGTGGTGGCGGCATGACGTCACGCGGGCAGCGGTGCGAGCGGTGTTGGAGAGATGTGACGTGTGTCGCCGCATCGACCCGGCGCCGGAGCGGTGGCGGCATGACGTCACGCGGGCAGCGGTGCGAGCGGTGTTGGAGAGATGTGACGTGTGTCGCTGCATCGACCCGGCGCCGGAGCGGTGTGTCGCTGCAACGACCCGGCGCCGGTGCGGTGGCGGCCATAGGCGTACACAAGGGGGGGGGGGGGGGGCAAATTGCCCCCCCCCCCCTGAAGGTCTGTACGTGCCCGCTTTGGTCGAACAAAATTAATGATATTTTGTTTTGGTTTTTAAAGAGAAAAATGGTGAAAATATGCCCTTTTAAAAATATAGTGGGCCAAATCCGATGAGTTTGTTTTTGGTGGGGGTGCTTTATGCCTCCTGAACACAAATTGACCCCTCCTGGAGTAAATCCTGGGTACACCACTGGTGGCGGCGCGGCTCGCTCGGCGCGGCCGCAACGAGGGAGCGCGTCGCCATCGACGTCACGCATTATCAGCGACGGAGCTACTTCTCCATTATCGACTGTGGGCCGTCGCGGTTCTCTGTGTGGCGCCCGCTGCGCCACGCCGATGCCAACGAGGTCGTCACCCACCTCGAGCAGCTCTTCCTCGAGCGTGGGGCGCCAGGGGAGATTATGATGGATAATGACACGGTCTTCCGCAGTCAGCGATTCGCTGCGCTCGCTGCCAAGTGGGGAGTAGAGCTGCGGTTTCGGGCGGTGTACGAGCCGAGAGGAAACGGGATTGTGGAGTGTGTTCATCGGACTGTGAAAGTGATTGCCGCCCGGAAACGCTGCTCGATCCCGGAGACTACATCTGTACAATGTGACGCCCCGTGACAGGAGTGACGGTGCGAGCTCCCCTGCCGGGGGACTGTACAGATATGAGGTGCGAGACTGTGTGCGGCCGGCCGCTGATCAGCCGGAGCGCGCCGGAGCTGAGCCGGACATTGCGCCGCCCGGCGCCGCCGTGACCTACGAAGTGGGCGACGCTGTGTGGGTGAGACGGCGGGGAGCGCGGTGTACCGAACAGTCTCGGAGGGGGTTGGTGACCGGTATTGTGTCTACACAGGTAGTGGAAGTGGACGCACTGCCATGGCACGTACGGTGTCTCCGACGGCGCCTTGACGGTGTGGCGACAGGCAGTGACTCGCGGACGAGTTCTGACAACCGGGACAGTGACGAGCCGCCACTGTACGTTCCGGTGCACGGCGACCGAGAGTCGGGTAGCGAGTCGGAAGCGAATCCACCGGAGCCGCCTCTGCGACGGAGTGAGCGTGACAGGCATCCTCCGCAGCGGCTGTGCTGTGAAGACGACGTTTGAATTTGTGTTGTGCGCTAGTGAGTTGATTGGAGTTTGATGTTTAGTTGATGTGTATGATCTTTGAGATCATGGGGTGGATATATTGAGAATTGTTCATCGGCCGTGCGCGACGAAGGTGCCCGGCGCAAAAACGCACGTGCGCTGTAGCACGAGCCGGAAGTTGTCGGCGGCCGCTGGGTCGGATCGGTCCTCAACGGAGAAGATTTGGTAGCTTCACGTGACATGACGTCACGTGGGCTTGAAATTTTCCCTTCACCATTGACCTAACACGTAAACTGACCCAACTTATGACCTCAAAATTTCGGTCACCGGGTGGTAAATAGAATGCGTTTTTAGCCCAGCTGGTAAGTACGTTTTCTTCTGTTTATGAGAATGCCCACTTTTAGGCCTAAAGAGTGTCTGAAATGCGCCTAAATATTGGCCAAAGGTATGCATGTTAAAAGGAGTGTGCCTTTTAACATGCATACCTTTTTTTGCATGTTATTTGGGGTTATTGACACTGGTCTAACATGACATGATTTTCTGAATTGACCCATGACTTCGTTTCTCCAGATTCGCCCTAGTTGCTGAGATATTCCAAAGACTCCAGGAACTTGCTGGGAGCAAAAAGTTATCGGGTAGACTCCAGAGGGCTTCCGCTACTAGAAGCACTGCAACTATCGATTAAACTGCTAGCATATTGTTAGCACCGGCCAATAGCAATGCAACAAAACGGCTCGTGCACGCTGACAGCAGCAGCCGAACAGAAACTGGACGGCCATCATGTTTTTCGATGATGGCCGATGGCCATTTTTTGAAGAATATATAAATTTAGAGCTACGAACCTTGCACATAATAAAGTTCACAGTGGCAAAAACGTGCTGTGCAAAACTTGTCTTTCTATCTTGCATGGTGTGACCGTAATTGTATTGTCATATGTGCGCCGTTTTACATAACATCACCATAGTGGCGACCGTTTTATAGATATCGAAACAAAAAATAAGCAAAAAAACAATATAAGTGAAAATTCAACTAAAGGGGCTCCAGATGTGAATTTCATCATATACAACAATCAAACCAATAGCTACTTACCGTATGAAAAATATTTGTGACATTCCAAAACAGTAGGCACACTCAGGGGCGTAGGGCGAATTTCGCCCAGGGGGGGGGGGGGGGCAAATGGGATCAGAGGGTTCCTCGTAGCCAAGGGGGCCCACATAATTAAAACAGTTCAGTGCGTTGTATGTTGTAAAACAACGACAAATAAGATTTCGACAACGAAAAACAAGTGTATTTTATTCATTTTTGGGAGTGAAAAACACAAAATTTCGAAAATCCGAGTCATTTTTAATATTTTGAAATTTCCTTTTCCAACTTTTCTACTTGCAATTTTCGTCAAAACTCGAATTTCTATTATTTTTCAAGTATGTATTGTTTTTCCACCAAAAATTACATAACATGACGTGATTAAAACGTCATTATCTCCCAAAGTAATCCACCATTTTCATTGCAATGTTGTGTTAAGACGTAGAATTGATGCAGCATAAGGTACTGAAGGATTGACGTCGATATCTATCATTGTTTTCAAGTTATTGAGAAAATCCGGGAGGGGGGGGGAGATTCTACCACCTCCAGCGGGGCGCGGGTTAACCCTCGCCCTACGGGAACTTTTTTCACCTTCGCTCTAGGGGGGGGGGGGGGTTAACCCTTGCCCTACGGGAGCTTTTTTCACCTTCGCCCTACGGAGGGGGGGGGGGGCTGACAGGTCCCCCTGTTAACTTCCAAACCAAGCAACTTAGAGCAATGCGGTAAGAACCAGCATGTTGCCTGTCATAAGAGGAATTTAACAGTATGCGATTTTTAAGTTTCAGGTCAACGGGTGACCTTCCAGGTCAAGTGAATGACCTCGGATTTACCACGTCCAGAACAGCGATTTTGCTCTTCAGAAAACCACAAAATTAGAAATTGATAAATGTAAATAAAAAGGTATGTTCCTAGACCAGTTTTGGCTCAGAAATACAAAAAGATAATTATTTGTTCGTATCTTGTCAAAAAAAAGTCAAAAAAGGTTATTGAAAAAAATGACGTCATCATTTGCTTACACTTAGAGTCATCACTCAGTCCAAAATGAAGATATTGCTTTGAAATTTGGCATGGGTATTGTCTATACTAAGTTCTCTCACATATATTTCGGTTTTTCAAATATCTTTGAAAATTTTGATTTTGTAGGGATTTAAAAAAAAGAAGTTTGTTTTTCTATTTTAGGGGTCAAACACCCAAAATTGTGAAAATCCGAGATTGCCATTTTAAAGAGAATGCCATTTTGTATATTTGGTGAATTGCGTTTGCATTTTGCTTTAAAAGTCTGTTTTCTACGATTTTTCAAATATTTCTCTTTTTTTACCAACATGACGTCATCCAAACATGATTATCTCTCAAACTACTTAACCAATTTCAATCAAATTTTTACAGCCTACGTATAATTGTTATAAACTCAGCTACCAAACATTTCAGCAAGATGCACTGCATGTGTAAAAAGTTATTCAATAAAAATATCAGGGGGGGGGGGGCTGTCAGGGCCCCCCCCCCCGTAGGGCGAGGGTTAATGCAAATATTATCCTTAATCTTCTCAATTCGGATTCAGGAAACAACACAGTACGTACATGCCGATTGTTAAAATGTACGATGAAGTTTACAAAATATCTACAAAATAACGAAATAACATGTTCCACCTTGATTTACAGAAAGCTTTGGATACAGTTTGCTTGGCAATTCTCTTGAAAAAAATACACCGCATTGTGATACGAGGGGCTTCTACAACACGATAGTCATATATTAATAAGAGTCACAGAATAGCAATAATAGATGAGGTTGCATCTAAGAAACAAATGATGAAAATTGGCGTCCCACAGGGTTCAATTTTAGGTCCTCTTTTATTTATTCTCTATATTAATGACATCAGCAATACAACAGAAATAGGCAGCTTTTACATATTTGCTGATGATATACGGCAATTTTTATTCAAGCTAGAAATGTTGAAGAGCTGCAAATAAAGATGAATGAATTAATTCCAAAAATAACGAGTTGTTCCATGTAAATATTTTATAACTAAATGCATCAAAGAAAAAGTACCAAATCTATTCAAGATCATTGACGTTACAAGATCTTGACATAGTATTAAATGATACACCAATCACGATAAGCCCATGCATTAAATACTTAGGAGTTCTTGTAGATGAAAATCGTAAATGGAATAGTCATATATATGTAGTGTAATATGTGTGATAAGCCGTAATATATAGGAGTTATCGGAATATCCAAGCTTTAATTTTATCCTCACGGTAACTTCTATTGCAGTACAATGCATTAATTCCGCCCCATCTAAATTATTGTGTATCTGGATTCTGGGGTAGGAATTATGACACTAACATTAAAAAGCCTTCGCTAGTGCGGAAACGAGCGATTTGTCCGCCCCTGTAGCTCAGTGAGAGAGCGCTGGGCTTCTGACCTTTCCTGGTAGTAGCAGCCCGAGTCAAAGTCAAAGCATACATTACCAAAGTATTGTACTCCTCTCAGACGTTACTAGCATACACTGAAAAAACAATGAGAACTTTCACCGTCTTCCTTCGAGAGCCTCACCGGCGCTCAACCGGCAGACCACCTCTACCACCATAGGACCCTCTAAAGGCCAGCACCTTTGTACCAAATTTGAGCGAAATCAAAGGGGTCGTCGATTTTTCGAATATCTGCTCAGACGTCTATTTTGACCTCTAGATGCTTAACTATGGGATGCATCGTACAACCCTTTTGGGGTTAATGTTGGGTGGTCCTTTGCTACATTTGCACCTAATTTGAGCGAAATCGAAGGGGTCGTTGATTTCTCGAAGTTCTGCCCAGACGTGTATTTTGACCTCTAGATCCTTAAGTATGCGATGCATCGCAAAATCCTTTTCGGGTTGTTGTTGGGTTGGCATTTGCTACCTTTGTACCAAATTTGAGCGAAATCGAAGGGGTCGTCCATTTTTCGAATATCTGCCCAGACGTTTATTTTGACCTCTAGACGCATAACTATGGGATGCATCGTACAACCCTTTTGGGGTTAATGTTGGGTGAGCATTTGCTCCCTTTGTACCAAATTTAACCGAAATCGAAAGAGTCTTCGATTTTTGGAATATCTGCCCAGACTTGTATTTTGACCTCTAGACGCTTAAGTATGGGATGCATCGCAAAATACTTCTAGGGCGATGTTTAGGTAGCCGTTGGCTACCTATGTGCAAAATTTCAGCGAAATCGAAGATTTTTCGTCGATTTTTCGAATATCTGCCTAGACGTCTATTTTGACCTCTAGACGCTTAACTATGGGATGCATCGTCCAACCCTTTTGGGGTTGATGTTGGGAGGTCATTTGGTACATTTGCATGCAATTTGAGCGAAATTGAAGGGGTTGTCGACTTTGCAAATATCTGTCCAGGCCTCTATTTTGACCTCTAGATGCTTAAGTATGGGATGCATCGCAAAATCCTTCTAGGGAGACATTTAGGTAGCCATTGACTAATTATGTGCACAATTTGAGCGAAATCGAAGGAGTCGTCGATTTTTCGAATATCTGCCCAGGCCTCTATATTGGCCTCTAGCTACTACACTATGGGATGCATCGCAAAATCCTTTTCGGGTTGGTGTTGGGTGGCCATTTTCTACCTATGTGCAGCATTTGAGCGAAATCGAAGGTGTCGTCAATTTTTCGAATATCTCTCTAATTATCTCTAATTAGTCTCTCTAATTAGTCTCTAGAGGCTTAACTAGCATCACACAATTATTGTAGGGTTAGTGCTCGCCTCGAACATCCACCCATTCAAACGGTTCGGACTAAATATATATGCAATTTTTTTGTTTGTCATCAACATATGTAATCCAATCAGATTATACCTGGGAAACTCAAACTATTTAGTTCACGGTTCATCCATTGTTCGTGGTTCGGTCAATTCAATCTCCCCGAATGGTTAAAAGAACCTTTATTATGACACTTTTATTCCTTCGCCTTATTTGACGCCTCATCAAGAGCAGCGATGAACATATCACACTTTCTAAGCAGCACTTTGGCAGCCTCGGCGAACAGGACCTCTGGCTTCTGGGCGCCCACCGACTCGATGCTGAAGATGAAGTGGTCTTTCAGCTTGCTCAGCACCACTGCGTCCTTCAGCTCGTCGTAACGGTAGACGTTGCGGCTGCAGTTGTCGTACCTGGCGTCCCCGACGCGCGCCACCTTCTCGCCGCTCTTGTCGTCCGTGTCCAGCAGGATGACGCCCGGACTGAAGCACTTCTGCAGTTTCTCGGCCCACTCGCCGCGCACCTCCCGCGTCAACGTCACCTCGGGTAACAGCCGGTAGAACGCCGTCGCCACAGGTGAAAACTTGGCGTGGTCGCGGCCCAGACCCTTCACCGCGTGCAGTTTCAGGTCCAGCTCGTGGCCGGGCCGCATTTTGGCTATGAGGATATCCTGGTGCACGGTACCGACCTGCTCGTCGGTGTAGATGCCTTCCTGTGTGGCGTGCGGGCAGAACTTGATGCTACCCGAGTACACATTGGAGTTGATGTACTTCTCGGGTGGGTTGGTGGCGTCGCTGGGTGCGTTGGGGTCCACCTTGCATTTGACCTTGAGCTCGAACTCGAGGGTGTCCTCGGGCTTGCCGGGGTCGTCGCTGGAGCCCTTGTACTCGAACATCAGCGGGTTGGCCTTCAGCGGGATCAGGCCCAGCCTGTGGGCGAGCACCTCGTCTTGGAGGATGCTGGTGTTGTTGTGGATGTGCACCTTCTCTATTGCCATGCTGGGGACCTCGGCGATCAGGATCCGGCGGAGTGCGTTGGCGATCGGCGCGTCGATGCCGACCAGGTCAAACTCGGCCTCGGAGTCGGTCAGCTTCACGAAGCGGACGCTGAAGCGGCCCTTGAACTCCTTGTACCACGTCTCCCAGGTGTCATCACAGCCACTGCAGGAGCCGGGTACGTTGGACGTCTCAGAGCCCACAGTCTCGTACTCCTTCAGGATCACCTTGCTTCTGTTCCGTGACACCATTCTCGACTACACACTCGCACAGCACTGGGTGTCTTCACCTCTGGTACTCGTGCGCTTGGTCTTGATTATTATATGATGATTTATCGAATTCCTGAAAGAAAACATGTATAACTGTAAAAGGCTGAAATGTTTCGGCTGATATAATCTAGCATACCATTTGAAGAGCCCTGCGTGCGTGCGTGCGTGCGTGTGCGTGCGTGTGCGGTGTGCGGTGTGCGGTGTGCGGTGTGCGGTGTGCGGTGTGCGGTGTGCGGTGGGCGGTGGGCGGTGGGCGGTGGGCGGTGGGCGGTGGGCGGTGGGCGGTGGGCGGTGGGCGGTGGGCGGTGGGCGGTGGGCGGTGGGCGGTGGGCGGTGGGCGGTGGGCGGTGGGCGGTGGGCGGTGGGCGGTGGGCGGTGGGCGGTGTGCTGTGTGCTGTGTGCTGTGTGTGTGTGTGTGTGTGTGTGTGTGTGTGTGTGTGTGTGTGTGTGTGTGTGTGTGTGTGTGTGTGTGTGTGTGTGTGTGTGTGTGTGTGTGTGTGTGTGTGTGTGTGTGTATGTGTGAGAACTATATGTTACAAGAATACCACCCAGCATTCAGAAAGGACAGAGCTGAGGAAGGTAAAGGTGGAGGGGTGTGGCTGCTGGTACGAAATTATCTCCAAGTCACAGTGTGTTGAGCTTAGTTCCTCACCCTTCATGGATTCTGTGTGGTGCATTGTAAACCTGTCAAAAAAAAGATTGCTGGTAGGAAATTGCTACAGGTCACCCAACAGCAATCAAGAAAATAACCACAACATGCTTGAAATGTTAAAAGAAAACTCGGAACATGAGAGCAGACAGGTTACTGATAATGGGTGACTTCAACTTTGCATGCATTGATTGGGAAGGTGTAGTAAATGATGCTGAAGATTCAGACGCAACTAAATTTTTTTGACACCACCCAAGACCTGTTTGTATACCAGGATGTGCATTTTCCAACTTGCTTTAGAATATACAACAATCCTTCGCAACTTGGTCTGATTTTCAGTAATGAGGAACACATGGTAGATGATGTATTGGAAGGTGAACCACTCAGAAAGAGTGATCATGTGACTATCTGTTGAAAGTATTTCTGTGATGACAGCACACCAGTGAGGTGTAGGGATCCAGTGTCATCACTGAAGTATAATTACAGGAAGGGAAAGTTTATTGACATGAACGAGAGCCTTAGCCTTGTGGACTGGTCTTGCCTTGAACCAATGGGGGTTGAAGAGGCTTGGGGGTTTATCAAAGAGACACTCAACAAGTATATGGTGCTCCACATACCACAGATCAAGCAAAAGCAGAAATTCAGACCAGCTGCCCCCCGTTGGTCCAGAGAACTGACCAAAGAAGTAAAAAAGAAATACAAACCCTGGAAAGACTATTCAAGAAGCAGGTCTTCTGAAGACCACAAAGTATATACCATTCAATGGAACAAGACTCTCCTTTGCCTTGATACAGGAGGCTAGGCACAAGGTATGAAAACCAGATAGCTGTAAATGCCAAGCCCAAGAGACTTTACCAAATACCAATACAACAGAAGTCAACAGACAGATCTCAACAGAAAGAAAAAGTAGTAGTTGGCCCACTCGACAATGCAGGGACGATGACAGTAAATGACCAGCAGACAGCCAAAATATTGCATTCCTTTTTTCAGTCTGTCTTTGTGCAGGAGAGCAGAAGCCTGCCTGACTTCCCAAACCTAGTCAAAGGAGATGTAGCTTTCAGTGAACTAACCATTGGTCTCGATGAGGTGCTCTCAGAGTTAAAGAGGTTAAAATTTGACAAGCAGCAGGGCCAGATGGAATTCACTCCTTTGTACTAAACAGATGTGCGGATCAGCTGGCACTCCCTCTTAGGATCCTCTTCCAGAAGACTTTAGATGACAGCACATTTCCCAAAGACTGGAAACTGGCTAAGATAACTCCAATATTTAAGAAGGGATCCAGAAAATGCCCAGGAAACTACAGACCTGTCAGTTTAACCAGTCAGACATGTAAAGTTCTTGAGCGCATCATCAGGAATCATCTCATACAGCACATTGAACAGCACAACTTGATTAGCCCTCATCAACATGGATTTGTGCAAAAGAAGTCTTGCCAAACAAACCTACTAGAAGCCTTTGAAGATTGGACCAAGATATTAGATGAAGAGCATAACTTGGATATAATATACTTGGATTACCAAAAAGCCTTTGACACAGTCCCACACAGAAGGTTATTGAAGAAACTCAGTGGATATGGCTTGAGGGTCCTGGGTCAAAGAGTTCCTAACTGACCGTTTTCAGCAGGATGTTGTCTGCAACAGCTGCTCAACTTGGGGCAAGGTGACTAGTGGGGTCCCCCAGGGATCAGTCCTGGGGCCTACATTATTCATCTTGCACATCAATGACTTGTGACCCTGGCACCCTGGTCCGAAGTAGTTTGAAAATGTTTGCAGACGATACCAAACTATACAGAGGAATTCTCAACCTGTGACTATCATGCTCTACAAGATGACCTAAACTCTTGGTGACTGGTCTGATAAATGGCTCCTTAAATTCAACGCAACAAAGTGCTCAGTTATGCATTGTGGTCCTTCTAACCCGAACACAAGTTATTTCATGAGGCAGGAAGATGGACAAGTTCATCAACTGGGGAAACCATGGCTGAGAGGGACCTGACCTGGGAGTACATGTAACAAGCACCCTAAAGACGACAACTCACTGCCACAAAGCAGCGAACAAGGCCATGTCGGCTCTGAGACTCATGAGAATAGCTTTGATTGCCTGAACATGTCAAATTTAAACACGCTGTACACCACATATGTGAGATCCCACCTAAATTTTTTGTTCCAAGCTGTTGGTCCCTACATGTGTCAGGATTTCTTGGCCCTTGAAAAGGTTCAAAGATGTGCAACCAAATTGATCAAGGGACAAGGGGTTGAAGCACTTACCATACCAAGAGCGCCTGAAATGTCTGAAGCTATGGAAGAGAGAGTGAAAAGATAAGACCTGATTGAAACATACATAATACTTACAGGAAAAGTCAATTCAGATCCTACTATCTTTTTTGAGAAAGCCCATGACGAAAGGACCAGAGGCCACTATCTGAAACTCAAGAAAAAGAGGGAAATTCATCATACAAGAGCAAACTTCTTTTCAAATAGAATTGTAACACCATGGAACAGGTTATCAAAAGAAGTAGTCTGCAAAAACCACAAACGAGTTTAAAAACAGGCTTGACCGCTACTGGGCCGCAAAGAGGCTATCCTTCTCCACTTCCTAATAGTATTCCGCCAACTAAGATGTGGGCACTGAATAGACCTTGGTCTAAACCAGCCCAATACTTTAACTTAACTTAACTTAAGATATAAACGTCAAACTTTCAGTACCTTATGCTGCATTGATTTGACGTCTTCTCACTAAATGCCAATGAAATTGATGTAGTTTTTTGGGAGATGACGTTGACGTCATCTCCCCGGATCCGGCGGATAATATGTCATGCCATTTTTGGTGGAAAAATGATGAATGTTTGAACAATTGTAGAAAATAGTTTTGAAGCAAATTGAACAACAAAATGTTAAAGAAAGGAAATAACATCTTCAAAATGGCTATCTCAGATTCACAATTTCTTAAGTTTTAATACCAAAATATGGTGACCGACCCAAATCTGCAGAGGAAAAAAATGGGGGTACCTTTTAGCCACAAAGATGCCACCCACAGAGAGGCTGGATCCTCCAGTGTGTTCGGTTCGTCCCCCCAACCGTTTTGATAAATGGACACCGCTGAGCCACACTGTCACTGACTGCAATGCATTTCAAAATTGGACTGAATTGTAGCCAACACCACAATTACCTCCATCCACCAACTGCCACTGGATTAAAATAAAAGCTTAGACAAAAACAAACCCAAGTCCAAACTTGAACTGTTAACAAACCAAACAAAATTAGTACAAACAAAGTTACCTTTTACAAACCCAACTCACTCAACAGTGCTGTTCACAACCACCCAGTCACCCGCGCAGGGTAACTTAATAACTAGTCACCCACCGGGGTGAGTAGCTAAGGCCTTGTTCACCTACAATCCCACAACACCCAAACCACGGTAAATAGAATACTAGGTAGCGCCGAGTGCCGGCCTTCAACACAGACCCTATGGTGATCACTTTTTTCAGCTGTTTTGTTTAGGCTAAAAAGGTATTTAGACTATGGATATTTGAGTTAATTTATATTAACGTTGATACGTGGGACTTATATACAAAAAAGAAAGCAATTTGAATTTAACTGTCTAATTAGCAAAATAAAAATGCAGGGTGGGGCAAGGGTGTGGGCTCTTCCAAATGACAGCGTTGTAGAAAATCCGAAGGTTTGAGCTAAACTTTGAATGCATATCTGAAATGACAAGAAACTGACGACTGAAAACACCTATTAGTCTCTGAAATTAAAATTGGCAAATCTTCACAATCGGTTCTCCAATGTACAACACACCACAACAGCACACTCTCTTTGAACTGCAACCCATGTTTTTGTCAAAAACCGGAAATAGTCGGGTCGAGATAACTTCACATCTTGATCAAAATTTCAAGAGCTTTGAAATGATATACAAGTTTTTCCATAAATTTTGTCGAACATAGTTCAATTTTCTCGAAAGCCCAAGGCTGTCATTTGCAAATACTGGGCTGCATCTCTGAGTTTTGAAGAACCATAAATAGTCGGGTCGTATAATTTAAAGCATTAAGTAGAAAATTCAAATAGTTTTATTTTGAGACAAACACATCTTGGAAATTTTTGTTGCGCGCTTCAAAATTTGACTTTTAGGTTGTCATATTTCAAAGTTTACTGTATTGGCAAGCAGTGACGTGTTTCTTGAGTACTGCGCACACCGGAACCGTGAAAGTTGACCAATCAGCAACGGGAATCGTCGTTGCTGAATAAGCTGATTGACGCTGATAACACTGCACACGTTTGAAAAACATCGCCAGTGATCATCACTTCCCGAGTCCTCGCGCTGTGCATGTGGAGGGTGTGCGGGTACGTAATTGTGATACAAATATGCGTTTACGATACATGTCAAAGCCTAACAATGCTACAATGAGGTCAACATTTAACGGGCTTTTAAATGAAGCGAAATTCAGTCAAATAATTTCGAAGCATCAAGCTTATTTGCTTCCCAAAGCCAATGGTGTCATGTGCAAATATATTGAGTTCCTTGCATATCCAGTTCAAGTTTGAAAACAAAACATCAGTGACATAAAATTTGCAACAAGTATGATAAAAGCAGCAGTTACTCAAATGTTTGATGTACTTTCTCAGCATATCAAACTGGCAGTGATAAAGAAACATCCAAGGATCATGATGATCATATTGATAGGGTCAACAACTGTAGCCTCGGACACATAAAAACATCAGACGTTTCATGCTATTGGAATGTAGATACCAATGCACTTAAGTGCCAATACTTTATCAGTGCCTTAGTGCATCAGTATTGTGTGCACACACTGCTAGCGTGAAACAAAAATGAGGTTTGGACATCTTCACCTTATGTCAAAACACTGGTGTATTGGGGTTTTAGGGCGCCACATCATTATGCGCTATAGCACAGACTTCATGATGTTAGTAGTTTTTCAGTGCTTAAAGGGAATGTTTCACCTTTCTGAAAGTTGTCAAATATACATTGGTTGTAGTCATGGGTGGAGAATCGTTTCAAAAATTGGTGTGGCCGGCGCACTGGCGGATCCAGCCTCTCTCCGTGGGGGATGGGAGGGGGGCATCTTTTTGTGGCAAAAAGGTACCCTCATTTTTGTATCTGCGGATTTGGGCCGGTCACCTTATTTTAGTATTCAAGCTTAAGAAATTCACTTCAAATTTGCAAAAATGTATCGCGTTAATTTTGGGGTCAAAAACACATAATTTTGCAAATCAGGGATAACCATTTTGAAGAGAATGTCATTTCTTTTCTTTTGACATTTTTGTTTTTGCAATTTTCTACAAACATCTATTTTCTACGATTGTTCAGGCGCGGGTTAAGTGTCACCGAGTAAGCGTGTTAAGGGTTAAGTGAATTTGTGCTTGAATTGCATCAGGTGCGTTGTTTTGTCTATCATTGAAATAAAGGGATACATACAAACTTCCAATTCAATCACTCGAGAGAACAACTTCCGTTTTCATGAAGTTTCATTGTTTGTTTTTCATTGTTTTTCACATTCAGTGCAGGGAACGCGCGAGGGGAGGGGGGGGGGGGGGTATACTGGTATTTAATGCCCCTCCCAGATTCCTATGGGAGGGGGAGGCATTTTCCCGATGTCTCCCCCCCTGGATCCACCAGTGCCAGCAATGACCGCCAAGAAGAGCCTCTGCCAAACACTTAATGGAATTATTCACGTTCCCATTTTTCACATTTGCATAAGTAATTGCGAAAGTTGTGTCATGCCGCGAAGCGGTGCGAAATTTTCCGGTTTTTGACTGTATAGCTGGATTTTGACTGCTGCAAAGACAATTTTTACGATTGTACGATACATTGGGAACGCGCGTGGGGGGGGGGGGGGGCATACTTGTATTTAATGCCCCTCCTAGATTCCTGTGTGGGGGGGGGGGGGATTTGCCCCTGATGCCCCCCCCCCTGGATCCGCTAGTGGGCCGGCGGCTGCTGGCCTCCAGCCGGCAGTGACGCCATACGGCGGTCCGCCGAGTTCAAGGTCAAATGGCTCGTGTCCTTACCTGGTTATAGAACCTTGGTTTTTACCACGTTCATATAATAGTTTTTACTTTGGAAACACTTTGGAATGAGAAACTTGATTATTTTTCGGTTTTTCTTTATTCCCCGCACAAATTCTCGCCTTTGTTTTCTCCAAAAAAAAAACTATTTCTATAGTACTTGATAGTATTAGAATGCACTTCTCTTGGCGCAAGAAAGACGTAATATTGCATTGCTATTGGTACGTGTAAACCACTACATCTAAAATTGGAGGAACTAAGATGCACACAAATATGCATTATTTTATATTAGATGTAAAAATTTATGTATTATTGTACAAATTATGGGTAACTTATGAACTTAGGGGATATTTATGTAATGCTTCGCTTGAATATTATTGTTTTATTTATCAATTTGAGGCTTTGGGAAATACTTTGTGCCTAATATAAATTGATACCTTGGTATATGAGTATGAGTTTGAAGGCTTCTTGAATGAAACTGATAATATTGTTGGGATGGTAGATACATTTTGTTACTAGCTGTGAATTTTTAATTCGATTTGTTATGTTCTGTGATCTATTTCTGTATTTAGGAAATCCCTTTGTCGTCATGTGCTTTGTTGCTTGATATTGTTTTGCCAGGCTTGTATTAAGTTACTTGTTCCATTTTTAGTGTGCAAGACTAACTCCCAATATTGAATTGCAATTTTAATATAAGTACTTACCTTAAGGTGTCAATATACATTTTACCTATAACAATGTGTGTTTAATTGTTTGATAAATTTGGTTGCCAGGCTTGCATTAGGCTATTTTTTACATTTTTTACCAATAACTCATAAAATGTCACATTCAAAAGTAAAAATCAATTCAGGAAGTTGGTGTGGCACTGCCACACCAACTTTTAAGATGGTGTGGCCACAGCCATACCTGCCATACCGCATTCTCCGCCCATGGTTGTAGTAGAAAATATGAAGCAGTGCTGCTGAAAACGATTGTGATATTTTTCACTCAAAGTCACTTAACGTTATACAAATTAAGTTTTTAGATTTGGGCGAATGACGTCATTATATACCGCTGCTGATTGGCTGAAAAGGTGTCTGTTAGCCAATCAGCGGCTGCACCAGCCTGGATTCATTTTGCAAATGGTAAATTAAATTGCTTAAAACGGTTAAGTTTTGGGGAAAATGACCTGAGTAATTTATACATTTAAATAGTGGCCCAAGATATTGGCTATCTCAATTTAATACTAATACAAAGGTGAAACATTCCCTTTAAGTGTCAGCATCTTCTGCACCACATATAGTAGTCTGGCATTTTAAACATCCAACAATTGGACAGTGACAGCCGACCGGGGGACAGAAGACAGTGATAGTTGGCAAGACATGACATGTTTTTGATTCAAAACATTGCATTTCAGACTTTAATGATTAGCACACTATTGTGAGGCGCTAATTGAGTTATTTGTGCTAGCACTGAACATGTTCGAGTTCAGTCAGTCCTTCCACTATATGCCTGTGCTGTATACAGATGGTAACCGTCACAGTACTGCTGAGTCCTAATATTTGCATGCTTAACACAATATTTATGATTTGCATGCATTGTTTTTGCAGATCCGGTACATGCCCGGGACCAACACCGACCCGACGCCGGTGGAGGTGAAGACGCGTATCGGCTGCTGCGGATGGGCACTTCACCGGCAGTGGCAGCCGGCTCAAGAAGTCAGCCTTCGGCCTCCGGCGCCTCTGTCGCCATGGAGGAGAAGAATCCTGTGTACCTGAGCGACAGCGTCCTGAAGGGACCTCAGGGACGAGGGGGCGGTTATGGATTGATCCGGGACGACGACTTGCAGTCCAGCCAGCTCCTGCAAGATGCGCAGACCCACCAAGGACCGCCATCTAGTCACCCCGTGGCGGCCAGTCTGGAGTTCGGCCGGGAAGCTCTGGCGTACGCCGCTGGCTTCCTGGCGAACAAGTGCCGCTCCGTGGACAGCAGCCTCGGCACTGTGTCCGGCCAGTGTGCTTCCGGCAAGCTAGTCCCAAGAGCTCTGGGTGGCGACCGGGAGCTCTGGGTCCAAGAGCGATACCGCACCTCTGTTGAGCTGGGTCAGCAGCGGCTGCACCAGAGCCGTCACCACGGCGGTGGGGTACCGGTCGGCGGCGGCCCCGATACAGATCAGCGCCGTCGCCCGGACCGCGGCGTCCTCCGTCGTGTCCAGACCGGCCAGGTGCTCCGCCAGTGGTGCCGCCTCCGCCTCGCCCACCAGCCAGGGGCAGGAACTGAGCACGGAGAGCGCGGCCGTTTGCAGAGGCCGGTCTCCGCCGGCCAGCACGGCAGCCAGCCAGCCGCGGCCGCAGCGGCTCCACAGCCGACGACTCGTCCGCGCCGCCGTCCGCCAGCAGCCGGTCAAGCGCGCTCAGCGTCTCCAACCGCTCGGCGGCGGTGCTGGGTGAGGCGGTGCCGGCCCTGCTTGGCCAGCTGGAGGCCGACGCGGAGACTCGGCCGCCGAGCGGTTGGAGACGCTGAGCGCGCTTGACCGGCTGCTGGCGGACGGCGGCGCGGACGAGTCGCCGGCTGTGGAGCCGCTGCGGCCGCGGCTGGCTGGCTGCCGTGCTGCTGGCCGAGCTGGCCGGCGGAGACCGGCCTCTGCAAACGGCCGCGCTCTCTGTGCTCAGTTCCTGCCCCTGGCTGGTGGGCGAGGCGGAGGCGGCACCACTGGCGGTGCACCTGGCCGGTCTGGACACGACGGAGGACACCGCGGTCCGGGCGGCGGCGCTGACCTGTATCGGGGCCGCCGCCGACCGATACCCCACCGCCGTGGTGACGGCTCTGTGCAGCCGCTGCTGACCCAGCTCAACAGAGGTGCGGTATCGCTGGAGAACCAGGCTGAGCGGCAGCTGGCGGCGGTGGCGGCCGGCGTGACCGGGCGTGGAGGCGGCGCGCGCCGCCCTGTCACTGCTGCTGGTGCGGCAGGTGCGCGTCAGCCGCGAGGAGGCCACCGCCACCGAGCGCGTGCTGGCCACGGTGACTGACATCGTGGAGCGAACGGCCTCTTCCTTAACGGAGACGGCGATCACGTGCTGAGCACGCTGGCTGAGCGGTGGCACGGCGTGCCGCTCTCCCACGCGGCGCCGTGGCAGCACACGCAGCTGACGGCGCTACTGGCCGCCGCCCGGCCCAGCGTGGCTGCGCCGCTGCAAGACATCGTCACCGTGATGCTCGCCAAGCTGGCGTTGAAGAAGCGGCACCCGCTGACGGCGGCGCGCGCTGCAAGACGCTGGCCGTTGTGTTCAATAAGCAGCCCGATGCCGAGACCGACCATCTGCTCAAGAGGCTCACCAAGCCAATGCCAAGATATAAGATAATACCAAGATGGCTCACCGTGCGGCGGCCAGAGTCGCGCGAGCGAGCGCCACCGCAAGCTGGCCCAATGCTGGTACCGTGCTTATGGGGATCGTTCCGCCATCGGTGTCCGGCCGTCATCAGGCCACGGCGGCCCGGTCCAGTACATGCGGAGCGACAGCGTGGTGATGGCCCTGGCGGCCACCACCACCAGCATTGTGTTGTCTACAAGACACACAATCTATCGCCAATAACCTGAGCAGTTGAGGCGCCCAAAAACTCCAAAGCGTAGTATGCGACATGTAGTTTGTCTTTGCGCACTAATAGATTGCGTGCTGCAGATAGTGGTGAGGTATGCTGTCTGAAAAAGATTGACTGAGCGCAATTGCTGGAGACGAGATGTTTGAGCTTGTATTTGTGCTCGCACGCATCATTTGCCTTTATTGTTATGTAGCAATCGACTCGATGTTTCCACGTGTATTTATGCTTCGTAAAAGCTGCTGATGTATTTGTCACTCACGGTTCCAACGTCTGAATATCGGCTACTTATCACCGATATCGGTCATTCGTTTCGTTCGACTGATATTCGTTTGCGTCATTTGTGTGGGTATGCGCATATGCGTATGTTTTATTAGGATAGAGTGACTGGGTGGCAAATTAAATAGGTGACAAATAGTTTGAAATAGGCGATGATGCGGCATGTAAATGCGTGATATGTAGTAGGCATGTTACTGTTAGCATATGACAGTATAAGATGTCATGTTCTGGTTATGTTCCTATGCTGGTTATGTATTGTTCCTTTTCTTTACTGGCGTGCGTATCTTTTGAGAGAAAAAAAAATATGATGTCGATGACCTCTCGCCGACGCATGATGGAAATATACGGCCACGGCGAAATTATCTGGATTTTTTTGCACCATTCCAGACGGTAGAAACTTCTGCAGAAAAAGCAGGACCTGTTTAACCGGGAAGGGAAACGCTAACTGGTTGCATCAGCGAAGGCCAAGCTAAAGTATGTGCTTGGAGAGAAAGAATATTGCATAAGGTGTAATATAATTATGGAGACTGTTCGGAGACTGCGGGTGGAATAGTACTTTCGTCGCAGTAATCAAGGGCCCATTCCAGGGGCGGATACAGGGGGGGGGGGGGCGGCGGGGGGCGGCCGCCCCCCCCCCCCCCGAGGGCGCCTCTACGCGGAGCGCCGACGGAGCCGAAGCGGCGATGCATGATCAAAAACCCATGGACATTCCAAAACCTCTAAGAACTCTATTTTTTCTGAAAACTCTATAATCTTCCGAAAACCTTCATAAAACCTCTAGATTAACACTAGAATCTGACGTCGAAAGTCTT
>JAXIVJ010005452.1:27500-73906 GCA_036785665.1 Chirona hameri | reverse complement strand
TTGATTGAGTTGAGCCGCTGAACTGGGAAGGGATAAGTAATGGAATGACAGTCTCCATTAGCGTTGAGCGTTGAAGCGGAATACAGCATACGAAATCTGGCCCGGATCGATGTTGCTGGGTCAATCCTGTGAGCTAGAAGTATCTCAAGGCTGCCTCGAATGATTCAGAAGTTCACAATGTCTTCCTTGAACATGTCAGTAATTTCTAGCTCATTTGATTTCTAGCTCATTTCAATCCTTCACGATCATGGCCCAGATAAGTTATGTTCTAAATGTAGATACGCACATACAACACGATTATGCCGATTTCGGTTCCGTGTTATGATAAAATCGTCTTGAGTTCGTCCACTGTTTTTCATCACATTTGTCAGAGCTCCTTTTGTGTATGCGCCTTCCTAGTCTTTGTGTTTGTTTTCGTGCGGTTACGAAACGATTACCTGGCCTTTCGGCGGCATCTTTTGCACAACAATGGCGGCGAAAGTGACGCAGTTGATGCCATTTGGCAGTGCGTTTCCGACACGTTTCCAGCACGCGTCGAGGTAAATTTACCAGTCATGACGGCTCCGTCACGAAGCCACTCCAAAGACAATATTTGTCTGTCCGTCTGGGAAGATACTTCATAAAGTCGAACCAACGAACCTACGCACACTGAAAGGCATGTACAAGTATAGTGTTATTACATAGTTCACGTGCGATATCTCAATCAAGAGCATGCGAAAACATTAGGTGCGAGCGTGCTGCAGTGAAATTTACGCTTCTCCTTACTTCACATGAAATGACCTGCCCGTAGTTTCGATGTCCCTACTGTATGAAGTTGTCTTCTCAGGACCCGTTGAAGCGGTGTGCTGACTGCAGTCTGCCAGCCGCATCTCCCCACCACAGCCACTGACGAGCGAGCTGCCATGTGCTCCGACAGCCCGGCCGAGAGCCGTGTTGATTTAGCCGGGGAGCTGGCACCGAGCCGGCCGCCTGTCGCGCAGTGCGAGTCTGTACCGCCCGGGAATTCCCCCGGGCATGTGCTCACGACGGCCGACGGCCTGGTATGTGACGACTCTATGGGGCGTGGCGACTCCACTGACATGTCCTGCTCTGAGTGTTCATGGCTGTCGGGGTGGACAAGTCACGAGTACGGCGTTAGCGTGGTCGGCAGTCATGTGTAGCTTTCTGTTAAAACGTTTTTCAGATGTGTGAAATCCATTAGGATGTTTTCTAAGTGACGCAGAGGAGGGAATACAGGCCAGTTCCCTGGTGATAGACCGTATCGCCTTTATTGAAGCAGAACCGGTTATATGAAGGTGTACACTGTACAGTTAATGATTTACAGTCGGCTATAGCGAATCGCCGGCAGATGTTTGATCCTTGCTGGTGGGCCTCTCGCAGGGCCGGGTATTGAGGGCCCTGGTCTATAGACATGCAATGCAGCGGTGTATTCTATGAACCTCCTCCTCATCCCTGCAGGTGACCTTGTTCTGGAGCTGGCCTCAGCTAGCACCGTCACCTGTCTGGTCAGCCCCCACCTGTCCTTGTCACGGCCCCTACTCGGCCCCTAGTCCTGTGTATGTCCCGGTCCCCATCCCGACTTGGTGTTTGTCCCTGGCCTAACTCGAGAGCTTCCCCGGCCATGACCTGTTGTAACTGCAAACATCTGCAGCACTGTGCACTCAGTGACTCAGTGACTCACTGCACTCAGTGACTCAGTGACTCACTGCACTCAAGTGACTCGGTGACTCACTGCACTCAGTTACTCAGTGACTCACTGCACTCAGTGACTCAGTGACTCACTGCACTCAGTGACTCAGTGACTCACTGCACTCAGTGACTCAGTGACTCACTGCACTCAGTGACTCAGTGTGCAGACATCGGTAGACCCAGCAAGCCTTTCCACCTCTCCTTACAAACACGTGCGTCTCTGTACGACAGGGAGACCCTCTGTTCGGTAGACCCAGCAAGCCTTTCCACTTCTCCTTTCAAACACGTGCGTCTCTGTACGACAGGGGAGACCCTCTGTTCGGTAGACCCAGCAAGCCTTTCCACCTCTCCTTACTGTAAACACGTGCGTCTCTGTACGACAGGGGGAGACCCTCTGCTCGGTAGACCCAGCAAGCCTTTCCACTTCTCCTTTCAAACACGTGCGTCTCTATACGACAGGGGGAGACCCTCTGTTCGGTAGACCCAGCAAGCCTTTCCACCTCTCCTTACTGTAAACACGTGCGTCTCTGTACGACAGGGGGAGACCCTCTGTTCGGTAGACCCAGCAAGCCTTTCCACCTCTCCTTACTGTAAACACGTGCGTCTCTGTACGACAGGGGGAGACCCTCTGTTCGGTAGACCCAGCAAGCCTTTCCACCTCTCCTTACTGTAAACACGTGCGTCTCTGTACGACAGGGGGAGACCCTCTGTTCGGTAGACCCAGCAAGCCTTTCCACCTCTCCTTGCTGTAAACACGTGCGTCTCTGTACGACAGGGGGAGACCCTGTGTTCGGTAGACCCAGCAAGCCTTTCCACCTCTCCTTACTGTAAACACGTGCGTCTCTGTACGACAGGGGGAGACCCACTGTTCGGTAGACCCAGCAAGCCTTTCCACCTCTCCTTACTGTAAACACGTGCGTCTCTGTACGACAGGGGGAGACCCTCTGTTCGGTAGACCCAGCAAGCCTTTCCACCTCTCCTTACTGTAAACACGTGCGTCTCTGTACGACAGGGGGAGACCCTCTGTTCGGTAGACCCAGCAAGCCTTTCCACTTCTCCTTACAAACGCGTGCGTCTCTGTACGACAGGGGGAGACCCTCTGTTCGGTAGACCCAGCAAGCCTTTCCACCTCTCCTTACTGTAAACACGTGCGTCTCTGTACGACAGGGGGAGACCCTCTGTTCGGTAGACCCAGCAAGCCTTTCCACCTCTCCTTACTGTAAACACGTGCGTCTCTGTACGACAGGGGGAGACCCTCTGTTCGGTAGACCCAGCAAGCCTTTCCACCTCTCCTTACACCCACGTGCGTCTCTGTACGACAGGGGGAGACCCTCTGTTCGGTAGACCCAGCAAGCCTTTCCACCTCTCCTTACTGTAAACACGTGCGTCTCTGTACGACAGGGGGAGACCCTCTGTTCGGTAGACCCAGCAAGCCTTTCCACTTCTCCTTACAAACACGTGCGTCTCTGTACGACAGGGGGAGACCCTCTGTTCGGTAGACCCAGCAAGCCTTTCCACCTCTCCTTACAAACACGTGCGTCTCTGTACGACAGGGGAGACCCTCTGTTCGGTAGACCCAGCAAGCCTTTTCACTTCTCCTTACAAACACGTACGTCTCTGTACGACAGGGGGAGACCCTCTGTTCGGTAGACCCAGCAAGCCTTTCCACCTCTCCTTACAAACACGTGCGTCTCTGTACGACAGGGGGAGACCCTCTGTTCGGTAGACCCAGCAAGCCTTTCCACCTCTCCTTACTGTAAACACGTGCGTCTCTGTACGACAGGGGGAGACCCTCTGTTCGGTAGACCCAGCAAGCCTTTCCACCTCTCCTTACTGTAAACACGTGCGTCTCTGTACGACAGGGGGAGACCCTCTGTTCGGTAGACCCAGCAAGCCTTTCCACCTATCTTTACTGTAAACACGTGCGTCTCTGTACGACAGGGGGAGACCCTCTGTTCGGTAGACCCAGCAAGCCTTTCCACCTCTCCTTACTGTAAACACGTGTGTCTCTGTACGACAGGGGGAGACCCTCTGTTCGGTAGACCCAGCAAGCCTTTCCACCTCTCCTTACTGTAAACACGTGCGTCTCTGTACGACAGGGGGAGACCCTGTGTTCGGTAGACCCAGCAAGCCTTTCCACCTCTCCTTACTGTAAACACGTGCGTCTCTGTACGACAGGGGGAGACCCTCTGTTCGGTAGACCCAGCAAGCCTTTCCACCTCTCCTTACTGTAAACACGTGCGTCTCTGTACGACAGGGGGAGACCCTCTGTTCGGTAGACCCAGCAAGCCTTTCCACCTCTCCTTACTGTAAACACGTGCGTCTCTGTACGACAGGGGGAGACCCTCTGTTCGGTAGACCCAGCAAGCCTTTCCACTTCTCCTTACAAACACGTGCGTCTCTGTACGACAGGGGGAGACCCTCTGTTCGGTAGACCCAGCAAGCCTTTCCACTTCTCCTTACACACACGTGCGTCTCTGTACGACAGGGGGAGACCCTCTGTTCGGTAGACCCAGCAAGCCTTTCCACCTCTCCTTACAAACACGTGCGTCTCTGTACGACAGGGGGAGACCCTCTGTTCGGTAGACCCAGCAAGCCTTTCCACCTCTCCTTACACACACGTGCGTCTCTGTACGACAGGGGGAGACCCTCTGTTCGGTAGACCCAGCAAGCCTTTCCACCTCTCCTTACTGTAAACACGTGCATCTCTGTACGACAGGGGGAGACCCTCTGTTCGGTAAACCCAGCAAGCCTTTCCACCTCTCCTTACACACACGTGCGTCTCTGTACGACAGGGGGAGACCCTCTGTTCGGTAGACCCAGCAAGCCTTTCCACCTCTCCTTACACACACGTGCGTCTCTGTACGACAGGGGGAGACCCTCTGTTCGGTAGACCCAGCAAGCCTTTCCACCTCTCCTTACTGTAAACACGTGCGTCTCTGTACGACAGGGGGAGACCCTCTGTTCGGTAAACCCAGCAAGCCTTTCCACCTCTCCTTACACACACGTGCGTCTCTGTACGACAGGGGGAGACCCTCTGTTCGGTAGACCCAGCAAGCCTTTCCTCCTCTCCTTACTGTAAACACGTGCGTCTCTGTACGACAGGGGAGACCCTCTGTTCGGTAGACCCAGCAAGCCTTTCCACCTCTCCTTACTGTAAACACGTGCGTCTTTGTACGACAGGGGGAGACCCTCGGTCCTGCCTCCCAGCTGCCGGCAGCGAACGCGCGCCCGGACAGGTTTTTTCCAGGGCCGCTGCCGTTGAGAGGAGCAGCCGGTGCACTCCGGGGTGCACCGCGGTAAAAACTCGGCTCGCTCGGACGACCGCTGCTCGCTCGGACGACCGCTGCTCGCTCGGACGACCGCTGCTCGCTCGGACGGCCGCTGCTCGCTCGGACGACCGCTGCTCGCTCGGACGGCCGCAGGTGCAGCCATGAGTGCGGCTGAGTGCTGCTCCTCCGCGAAACGCAGCGGCTGAGTGCTCCTCCTCCTCGGAACGCAGCGGAAACCTTGCAAACATCCATGCGGCGGCAGTGGGGTACGACAGTGGGGTACGCGTGGCGTGTAGCTGTAAGCGTGTTGTAAGCGTGTTGCAAGCGTGTCGCTGTAAGTGTGTTGTAGGTGTGTCGTTGTAAGCGTGGTTGTAAGCTGTAAGCGTGGAGCTGCTCGACGCAGACCACAGTGGCGGAATCCGGTGGCCGTGAGGGCCGGGGATATTTCGGGTTTATAGGAAATTCGAGGACATGTGGTACTTGCGTTCGAGCTGGATGTATATAAGGCGTCAAGGCGTGGGAAATTAAGATTGGGAGTGGTCGTTGATGGTGGATTTTCGCACAACGGTACAGGCAACTACTCTTTGGAAAATGAGAGTGGCTTTGTGTGATATCGGACATCAGGTGTCGCTCAGAATCTCCTGGTGGTACTTTTGTTGAATCATTTAGACGAAATGATGAAGCTCGTCTTGACCGGCAGGAGATATAGCCTCACTAAAAATAACATCAATAAAATATATCCGAGTCTCCTCTTGGGAACTTTGACTTCCGCAACTTTGCTCGTTATCGTGTAGCGTGCCATGGGAAGCAGCAACTTGTCGCCATCAATGTCTCGTTTCTGCAGAGAAGACACATTTCGTTCGCCCGCCCGGGGCAAACCTCGGCAATAAACAGCTGGTAGTGGTCGTAATGCGGCCGGTATTGCTGCGGACTGAGACGGGGGGAGGCGAGGGAGGTTCTGTTGCCACCGGCGTCCGGCGTTAACACCAGACCAGACGGACAGCTCAGCCAGATTGCCGAGTCATGGGCGAATGTTGGCATTTCCCGTGTCTGCTGCGGTCAGGGCAGCAGACGCACGCCATTCATTAGCGTCTGATTGCATGGGCGTCGGAAGCGGGGGGCGGGGGACGCGTCCCCCACAACGTTTCCGGATTTTATCATTACGCCTAATTGCGTTGCCGGGAAAGAATCGACTTCAGAATTCCTCCGCTCCCCCCCCCCCCCCTCCCAACTTTCAGAAAGTGGCGACGCCCTTGCCTGCTTGTTTTTTTCTTGCTTTCTGGGGATAGTGTCAGACGTATAGTCGCCGGCAGTGGCTAATTCTGAAGGCTTACAAGCAGTTTTACAAATATATGCCACAAGACTGTTATTTTTTCTTCTTCTCGTAAATGTAATAGTATAGGTATTCTGGATGTTATTGGTCTTTCATAGATAATACTAATGATTGACTCCTCTGCCCTTTCTAAGGTATGTCATAAAGCGAGCAAAGACTTGTAAATACAGAAATTAGGTACTTCTTTATGGCCTAGCTGGAAGCCAATATTTCAGACCCGGGCTGTTGCAAACGTAGCGTTTTCTTCAGAATTATCTGTAAAAAGAAGCCACGTCATAACGAATCTGCTGTATGTCTGGGCTTGCGCCGGAGAACACGATCTTCTCTGTTTCTCTGCAATTTCTATGCTTACATTTTGTGGTCTGTACTTATGCATACACTCCTCCTAACATACATACGTCTGGTGGGCAAGTCACATTTCCACGATGTCCGTCTTTTGAAAACGCTGGCCAGCCCTCGCGTGCGGAATATATGCGCCGCGTCGTAAACACTGGGCTACGCTGTTGCAGGATTTGGGAGTGTGCCGTGGTGTGGTGAGCATTTGGCAGTGTAGTGAGTAGTTGGCAGTGTACCGTGGTGTAGTGAGGATTTGGTGGTGTACCGTGGTGTGTGGTGTAGTGAGGATTTGGGAATGTACGTTGGCGTGGTGAGGATTTGGGAGTTTACCGTGGTGTAGTGAGGATTTGGGAGTATATCGTGGTGAGGTGAGGATTTGGCAATGTAGCGTGGTGAAGTGAGGATTTGGAGGTGTACCGTGGTGTAGTGAGGATTTCGGAGTTTACCGTGGTGTGGACTACGCAACAATTTCGCAAGCTGTCCCAACTGCAGTCCAAGGCAGAGTTGCTGTCATTTGGCGCTGCACTGGGCAACAAGTCACTAAATTCACACTCAGTGCACTTGACCGCACCGTGTCCACGCAATTCTGACTTTGGCCAGCAGCCTCCCTGGGTCAGAAGAGGTACGGAACCGACCTGCCTTGGTCCAGACCCCGGACTGGTCCGCCCATACCAGAGCGGACGCCAAACTAGACCAGACCAGACCAGATCAGACTGGACGGACCAAACCAGACCATCTCTGGGGCCGGACCAAACCGGGTCATTCCTGGGACCGGAACAGCCAAGACCATCCCTGTGTCTGTACCAGACCGTGCCGCGCCTGGGACCGGAACAGCCAGGACCATCCCTGTGTCTGTACCAGACCGTGCCGTGCCTGGGACCGGAACAGCCAGGACCATCCCTGTGTCTGTACCAGACCGTGCCGTGCCTGGGACCGGAACAGCCAGGACCATCCCTGTGACTGGACCAGACCGTGTCGTGCCTGGGACCGGAACAGCCAGGATCATCCCTGGGACTGGACCAGACCGTGTCGTGCCTGGGACCGGAACAGCCAGGATCATCCCTGTGACTGGACCAGACCGTGTCGTGCCTGGGACCGGAACAGCCAGGATCATCCCTGGGACTGGACCAGACCGTGTCGTGCCTGGGACCGGAACAGCCAGGATCATCCCTGGGACTGGACCAGACCGTGTCGTGCCTGGGACCGGAACAGCCAGGATCATCCCTGGGACTGGACCAGACCGTGTCGTGCCTGGGACCGGAACAGCCAGGATCATCCCTGTGACTGGACCAGACCGTGTCGTGCCTGGGACCGGAACAGCCAGGATCATCCCTGGGACTGGACCAGACCGTGTCGTGCCTGGGACCGGAACAGCCAGGATCATCCCTGGGACTGGACCAGACCGTGTCGTGCCTGGGACCGGAACAGCCAGGATCATCCCTGGGACTGGACCAGACCGTGTCGTGCCTGGGACCGGAACAGCCAGGATCATCCCTGGGACTGGACCAGACCGTGGCGTGCCTGGGACCGTCTCCCGGCTGCCACTCTGTGCATCCGTTGACCGGCGGTGGCCGGTGAGCTATGCCCCCACACCACACCACTACACCACACCTACCCCTACCCTACACCACACCACTACACCACACCTACCCTACCCTACACCACACCACTACACCACACCTACCCTACCCTACACCACACCACTACACCACACCTACCCTACCCTACACCACACCACTACACCACACCTACCCTACCCTACACCACACCACTACACCACACCTACCCTACCCTACACCACACCACTACACCACACCTACCCTACCCTACACCACACCACTACACCACACCTACCCTACCCTACACCACACCACTACACCACACCTACCCTACCCTACACCACACCACTACACCACACCTACCCTACCCTACACCACACCACTACACCACACCTACCCTACCCTACACCACACCACTACACCACACCTACCCTACCCTACACCACACCACTACACCACACCTACCCTACCCTACACCACACCACTACACCACACCTACCCTACCCTACACCACACCACTACACCACACCTACCCTACCCTACACCACACCACTACACCACACCTACCCTACCCTACACCACACCACTACACCACACCTACCCTACCCTACACCACACCACTACACCACACCTACCCTACCCTACACCACACCACTACACCACACCTACCCTACCCTACACCACACCACTACACCACACCTACCCTACCCTACACCACACCACTACACCACACCTACCCTACCCTACACCACACCACTACACCACACCTACCCTACCCTACACCACACCACTACACCACACCTACCCTACCCTACACCACACCACTACACCACACCTACCCTACCCTACACCACACCACTACACCACACCTACCCTACCCTACACCACACCACTACACCACACCTACCCTACCCTACACCACACCACTACACCACACCTACCCTACCCTACACCACACCACTACACCACACCTACCCTACCCTACACCACACCACTACACCACACCTACCCTACCCTACACCACACCACTACACCACACCTACCCTACCCTACACCACACCACTACACCACACCTACCCTACCCTACACCACACCACTACACCACACCTACCCTACCCTACACCACACCACTACACCACACCTACCCTACCCTACACCACACCACTACACCACACCTACACCTACCCTACACCACACCACTACACCACACCTACCCTACCCTACACCACACCACTACACCACACCTACCCTACCCTACACCACACCACTACACCACACCTACCCTACCCTACACCACACCACTACACCACACCTACCCTACCCTACACCACACCACTACACCACACCTACCCTACCCTACACCACACCACTACACCACACCTACCCTACCCTACACCACACCACTACACCACACCTACCCTACCCTACACCACACCACTACACCACACCTACCCTACCCTACACCACACCACTACACCACACCTACCCTACCCTACACCACACCACTACACCACACCTACCCTACCCTACACCACACCACTACACCACACCTACCCTACCCTACACCACACCACTACACCACACCTACCCTACCCTACACCACACCACTACACCACACCTACCCTACCCTACACCACACCACTACACCACACCTACCCTACCCTACACCACACCACTACACCACACCTACCCTACCCTACACCACACCACTACACCACACCTACCCTACCCTACACCACACCACTACACCACACCTACCCTACCCTACACCACACCACTACACCACACCTACCCTACCCTACACCACACCACTACACCACACCTACCCTACCCTACACCACACCACTACACCACACCTACCCTACCCTACACCACACCACTACACCACACCTACCCTACCCTACACCACACCACTACACCACACCTACCCTACCCTACACCACACCACTACACCACACCTACCCTACCCTACACCACACCACTACACCACACCTACCCTACCCTACACCACACCACTACACCACACCTACCCTACCCTACACCACACCACTACACCACACCTACCCTACCCTACACCACACCACTACACCACACCTACCCTACCCTACACCACACCACTACACCACACCTACCCTACCCTACACCACACCACTACACCACACCTACCCTACCCTACACCACACCACTACACCACACCTACCCTACCCTACACCACACCACTACACCACACCTACCCTACCCTACACCACACCACTACACCACACCTACCCTACCCTACACCACACCACTACACCACACCTACCCTACCCTACACCACACCACTACACCACACCTACCCTACCCTACACCACACCACTACACCACACCTACCCTACCCTACACCACACCACTACACCACACCTACCCTACCCTACACCACACCACTACACCACACCTACCCTACCCTACACCACACCACTACACCACACCTACCCTACCCTACACCACACCACTACACCACACCTACCCTACCCTACACCACACCACTACACCACACCTACCCTACCCTACACCACACCACTACACCACACCTACCCTACCCTACACCACACCACTACACCACACCTACCCTACCCTACACCACACCACTACACCACACCTACCCTACCCTACACCACACCACTACACCACACCTACCCTACCCTACACCACACCACTACACCACACCTACCCTACCCTACACCACACCACTACACCACACCTACCCTACCCTACACCACACCACTACACCACACCTACCCTACCCTACACCACACCACTACACCACACCTACCCTACCCTACACCACACCACTACACCACACCTACCCTACCCTACACCACACCACTACACCACACCTACCCTACCCTACACCACACCACTACACCACACCTACCCTACCCTACACCACACCACTACACCACACCTACCCTACCCTACACCACACCACTACACCACACCTACCCTACCCTACACCACACCACTACACCACACCTACCCTACCCTACACCACACCACTACACCACACCTACCCTACCCTACACCACACCACTACACCACACCTACCCTACCCTACACCACACCACTACACCACACCTACCCTACCCTACACCACACCACTACACCACACCACACCTACCCTACACCACACCACTACACCACACCTACCCTACCCTACACCACACCACTACACCACACCTACCCTACCCTACACCACACCACTACACCACACCTACCCTACCCTACACCACACCACTACACCACACCTACCCTACCCTACACCACACCACTACACCACACCTACCCTACCATACACCACACCACTACACCACACCTACCCTACCCTACACCACACCACTACACCACACCTACCCTACCCTACACCACACCACTACACCACACCTACCCTACCCTACACCACACCACTACACCACACCTACCCTACCCTACACCACACCACTACACCACACCTACCCTACCCTACACCACACCACTACACCACACCACACCTACCCTACACCACACCACTACACCACACCTACCCTACCCTACACCACACCACTACACCGCACCTACCCTACCCTACACCACACCACTACACCACACCTACCCTACCCTACACCACACCACTACACCACACCTACCCTACCCTACACCACACCACTACACCACACCTACCCTACCCTACACCACACCACTACACCACACCTACCCTACCCTACACCACACCACTACACCACACCTACCCTACCCTACACCACACCACTACACCACACCTACCCTACCCTACACCACACCACTACACCACACCTACCCTACCCTACACCACACCACTACACCACACCTACCCTACCCTACACCACACCAGCGTCTCCGCTTCACCGGCACTCTCTAGAGAATATAGGCCATTCCCCGAGCCTCTCAGCCACCACCCACACGGCGGCCACTGATGACAGCACCACAGTACGGCCACCAGCACCACACGGCGGCCGCTGATGACAGCACCACAGTACGGCCACCAGCACCACACGGCGGCCGCTGATGACAGCACCACAGTACGGCCACCAGCACCACACGGCGGCCGCTGATGACAGCACCACAGTACGGCCACCAGCACCACCACCAGCCGCTGATGACAGCACCACAGTACGGCCACCAGCACCACCACCAGCCGCTGATGACAGCACCACAGTACGGCCACCAGCACCACCACCAGCCGCTGATGACAGCACCACAGTACGGCCACCAGCACCACCACCAGCCGCTGATGACAGCACCACAGTACGGCCACCAGCACCACCACCAGCCGCTGATGACAGCACCACAGTACGGCTACCAGCACCACCACCAGCCGCTGATGACAGCACCACAGTACGGCCACCAGCACCACCACCAGCCGCTGATGACAGCACCACAGTACGGCCACCAGCACCACCACCAGCCGCTGATGACAGCACCACAGTACGGCCACCAGCACCACCACCAGCCGCTGATGACAGCACCACAGTACGGCCACCAGCACCACCACCAGCCGCTGATGACAGCACCACAGTACGGCCACCAGCACCACCACCAGCCGCTGATGACAGCACCACAGTACGGCCACCAGCACCACCACCAGCCGCTGATGACAGCACCACAGTACGGCCACCAGCACCACCACCAGCCGCTGATGACAGCACCACAGTACGGCCACCAGCACCACCACCAGCCGCTGATGACAGCACCACAGTACGGCCACCAGCACCACCACCAGCCGCTGATGACAGCACCACAGTACGGCCACCAGCACCACCACCAGCCGCTGATGACAGCACCACAGTACGGCCACCAGCACCACCACCAGCCGCTGATGACAGCACCACAGTACGGCCACCAGCACCACCACCAGCCGCTGATGACAGCACCACAGTACGGCCACCAGCACCACACGGCGGCCGCTGATGACAGCACCACAGTACGGCCACCAGCACCACACGGCGGCCGCTGATGACAGCACCACAGTACGGCCACCAGCACCACCACCAGCCGCTGATGACAGCACCACAGTACGGCCACCAGCACCACCACCGGCCGCTGATGACAGCACCACAGTACGGCCACCAGCACCACCACCAGCCGCTGATGACAGCACCACAGTACGGCCACCAGCACCACCACCAGCCGCTGATGACAGCACCACAGTACGGCCACCAGCACCACCACCGGCCGCTGCCTGACATTTGATTTACTCTCCCCTGATCATTGATTTCTACTTCGGTGGATTGGACGGAGATCACAATTTAATCCACGCGAGATGAACTCACGTCGCCAGATGTGTCCGTGATGGACTGTGGTGTATCCACGCCGGATTCATATAACGTCGGATTTTCTGCGCCGGATTGTGTCGCACCCATGCTGGATTGTGTCGCACCCACGTCGGATTGTGTCGCACTCGCTCCGAACTGTGTCGCGCACCGGTTCCGGACTGTGTCGCGCACTCGCTCCGGACTGTGTCGCGCACCGGTTCCGGACTGTGTCGCGCACTCGCTCCGAACTGTGTCGCGCACCGGTTCCGGACTGTGTCGCGCACCGGTTCCAGACTGTGTCGCGCACCGGTTCCGGACTGTGTCGCGCACCGGTTCCGAACTGTGTCGCGCACCGGTTCCGGACTGTGTCGCGCACCGGTTCCGGACTGTGTCGCGCACCGGTTCCGGACTGTGTCGCGCACCGGTTCCGGACTGTGTCGCGCACCGGTTCCGGATTGTGCTGAACTGTCGCCAGAATGACGTCACGGGCTGGCCATCCGGCAGTAGTTACCTGTTTGGCAGCGTGCGGCCTAACGGGCCGGTGTCTGTCGGAGACACAGAGCTGCGGGTCGGTGTCCGGACATGGTAGCGGATGACTGCGCGGGGCGCCCGCCATATGGCGCTCTATTTCACCATGCCACGCCCGCGGGACCCCCGGCGGCGGCGGCGGCGGCGGCGGCGGCGGCGGCCGGGGGCGCTGCTCTGCTCTGGTCGGATGAGGTGCAGCGTTGATCGGCCCCCGTGGTCCGGCTGTGGTAAATCTGCTGCGGTCTGCCTGCGGTCTGCCTGCGGTCTGCCTGTGGTCTGCCTGCGGTCTGCCTGTGGTCTGCCTGCGGTCTGCCTGCGGTCTGCCTACGGTCTGCCTGCGGTCTGCCTGCGGTCTGCCTGCGGTCTGCCTGCGGTCTGCCTGTGGTCTGCCTGTGGGCCGACTGTGGTCTGCCTGTGGTCTGCCTGCGGTCTGCCTGCGGTCTGACTGTGGTCCGAACGTCCGACTGTGCATCGGCTGTGGATCGGCTGTGGTTGGTCTGCGGTTTGACTATGGTCTGTTTGTGGCCTGTTTGTGGTCTGGTTGTGGTTCGCGTGTCGTGTATGTAGCTTGCATACGGTCTGTTTCGACGAGCAGTTCTGGTTAAAGCAATTTCTGGTTAAATCGACCTATTTTTCTTAGTGATGTTCGATGGAACTGGTCACGCAAAATAATGAATCGTTGCTTACCTTTGAGTCTGGTGTCGTTTGATCTGTGTTATATTGTCTTTGTTCGAGCTGGACTTTTCCAAAGAATCATGAGGAATTATTGTGAGGAATTTAGTGAGTTTTTCCTCGTCAGGTGTCTGCATTGTTTGTCTTTACCAGTTGAAAAAGAGGATTACACGGTGGCCACAAATGTCCCCAAAAATGTCGCATGCAAAACATATGACAGTGTGAGGCTATTAGTGCTTGTCATCCCGAAAAGGCATTATGTTCCGCGAGAAATATTAGGCATGTATGCTCATTTCTTTCACTGTCGCATAATACAAACAATGCAACAGCTAGACAGTAAGAAGACAGTCTAAGACAGCCACCTGGAGCTCTTCCCTTAGAACGTCATCCTCCTTGTGCGACGCTACGCTAACATAAGCCTGATGATTCCTATCGATGATGTCGATCCGCCCCTCCCCACGCCCCACCCTTGCCGTGCGCCTCGCCGCCGCCTATCGATGATGTCGATCCGCCCCTCCCCACGCCCCACCCTTGCCGTGCGCCGCGCCGCCGCCTATCGATGTCGATCCGCCCCTCCCCACGCCCCACCCTTGCCGTGCGCCGCGCCGCCGCCTATCGATGATGTCGATCCGCCCCTCCCCACGCCCCACCCTTGCCGTGCGCCGCGCCGCCGCCTATCGATGATGTCGATCCGCCCCTCCCCACGCCCCACCCTTGCCGTGCGCCGCGCCGCCGCCTATCGATGATGTCGATCCGCCCCTCCCCACGCCCCACCCTTGCCGTGCGCCGCGCCGCCGCCTATCGATGATGTCGATCCGCCCCTCCCCACGCCCCACCCTTGCCGTGCGCCGCGCCGCCGCCTATCGATGATGTCGATCCGCCCCTCCCCACGCCCCACCCTTGCCGTGCGCCGCGCCGCCGCCTATCGATGATGTCGATCCGCCCCTCCCCACGCCCCACCCTTGCCGTGCGCCGCGCCGCCGCCTATTGATGATGTCGATCCGCCCCTCCCCACGCCCCACCCTTGCCGTGCGCCGCGCCGCCGCCTATCGATGATGTCGATCCGCCCCTCCCCACGCCCCACCCTTGCCGTGCGCCGCGCCGCCGCCTATCGATGATGTCGATCCGCCCCTCCCCACGCCCCACCCTTGCCGTGCGCCGCGCCGCCGCCTATCGATGATGTCGATCCGCCCCTCCCCACGCCCCACCCTTGCCGTGCGCCGCGCCGCCGCCAGTACTTCCTTATATGGCACGCGACCTAACCACAGCCATCGCTGAAGCCACGGCCGGCGAGCGACAATGGCAGCCAAACTGTCGTGCCCGTAAGCGGTGACAGATCCTGTGCTGTGATCGCCAGGTATTCCTCGGACCTCGGCTCAAATCGCTGTCAAAGTAAGTAAAAATATACTCAGATTACTGTGACGATAAGTATCGCAGTGCGATATGTGGGCGCGGTGCTCATGTCAGTGCCTACTTGGTGCTTGTGGCTAAGGTTCCTTTTCAATGGCAAGCTGAATTGCAAGGAATAGACATTTCAAAATCGTTGGAAGGCAACCTTTGCATCCAGGCAACCTTAACTTTGACTCGCCCTCGCCCTTTACTCGTAGTGGAGCAACGCCTATAGTTTGGCACCGCCTTGGCGTGGAGAGGCGCATATGTGATGTAGCCTGACGTAGCTGTGACGTAGCTGTGACGTAGCTGTGACGTAGCTGTGACGCGGTGTCATGGAGCCGAGAGCGGTGCAGTAACACGTGACGCCGTGCGCTGTGACGTTGATGTGATGTGATGTTACTGCAGCTTGATGTCAATACTCACCCCAGTGACGTGACGTTGATGTGATGTGGTGTGATGTTACTGCAGCTTGATGTCAATACTCATCCAAGTGACGTGGCGTTGCACCGTGCGTTTCGCGATGGGACGTACAGAAGAACGAGCTAGCGATTGTCCCGTCCCGTCCCGTCCCGTCCCGTCCCGTCCCGTCCCGTCCCGTCCCGTCCCGTCCCGTCCCGTCCCGTCCCGTCCCGTCTCGTCCCGTCCCGTCCCGTCCCGTCCCGTCTCGTCTCGTCTCGTCTCGTCTCGTCTCGTCTCGTCCCGTCCCGTCCCGTCCCGTCCCGTCCCGTCCCGTCCCGTCCCGTCCCGTCCTGTCCGGGTGGTCCTGTACAGTCGGCAGACGGGTGTGTCAGTTAGCAGCTGGTGCTCACCACTAAATCAAGGCGGCAGAGAGTGGTACCATGCAGCTGGCTGACTGAGGGGTCGATACAGGCCGAATACATCACCGGGGGCTCCTCCACCCACATTTGCCCGCTGCCTGCCGGCTCCCCGCCCCGAAACAGTTGTGGGTGATTTGGGGCTCGTTTGTGTAGAGGCTTGTTGGATATCGGTGTGGTGGTGCTCGGTCGGAAGTGGCATACTTTTTACTTTTTGACAGATGTGACTGGTAGGTCGTCGGAAGTTAAACTAATTGCAAGGAGTTGTCCAGGTTTGTGCATTCTTGTTGTGTACTCAACTAATTTGAGCCAATGAGCATGTGCTATTTGTCATATCTTACAGTTGCTAAGCCCTTAAACCCCAACTTCCCATTTTCCATATCTTATTTTATTTTAAGCGCTTAGATAACATTCGACGTACTTCTGTAGAAGTCAAGCATTGTGAACTTCTCGCCCACGATATGATTTAACGCCTGTATCTTTGTCACAGATCTCTGAAATCCAGTTGTCTGTGGGCGTGCATTGTTGACTTTTCTGCAGTGTTCGTCAGAGCACTTCTAAAAGTATAACCAACTACTCTATCTTCGGATTGTTCGTCAGGGTAAATATTTTAGGAACTGACTGGGCCAGCAATGTAGAATGGAATGGTCGTTAGTATTTTGTCACCGTGATTCCATCTCCAGTGATTTATGGATGGGGTCTTCAAGCATGCAATGCTGGATACAAGTAATATATGGCATGATACTGTAAAATCGTGATATATATATATATATATATATATATATATATATATATATATATATATATATATATATATATATAAACGAATGCCGAAGGCACGAGGTTTTTTGCTGTGGCACTCATATATTTGTATCTGCCCGAGAAAATCTCGAAGAATTTCATATCTTCATATTTGACAACATGAAAATAAACTCAAATCTCGAGCTTATTATAGCTTTGCATCCTGCAGGGTGCAAAGATAATAACAATTTTGCAGCATACAGATGTTAAAGATGAACCTCAAATATGAAAATAAAGAGCATTCAATGATGTATGTAGGATTTGTATCTTCACCTGAAAACCAGTTTATTGCTGACTTTCGAAAATCACTTGTCATCGTCGCCAAAGGCTGATGTATTTTATGTCATCCTCACAGTTAATGCAGTCAAAAAGATACCATTGATATATGAATACAGTGTTTACCGATGTCGAACCTTTTTGAATGGTGCGCATTGGATTTTCCGATTTATTGGGATTCGACACTTTCTGTTCGCTACTTTTTAGCTGGTGCTCCATAGCCTCATTTGAGCCTCTTAGAAGCAGCAAGTATGCTTGTATCGGCTGCATGGCAGCATCTTGATTTACACCGCGATCCCTGGTGATTCCAATGTCCGCGGCACCCCGTGACAACGACTCCTTTCGCTACAATTATGGAAGAGCGAGAACAAACAAACACAAAATCCGGACCCATACATGGCGTATGGTTTGGACTTCACAGCGCTGCGGCTTCCGCGGCCGTTCTCGCTCTGGAGGCATTTGTTGGCGCCCTGTCAGTGCCGGCGCCGCGCGCGCTGTCGGTGCGCTCGCCCGGACGCTTTGTGTCGGAATATCTGGCACGGCGCCGGCACTGGGCACCGTGTCGGTGTCCACGACACGTGTGCTGTGTCGCGAGGCTGTTAGTCTGCTCCTCTGGGTCAGTCTGTCTCGTTATCGGCCGCTGTTCCGTATGTGTGCGAGACGCTGTTCCGGCTACTTTGTCCTCCGTGCGTGTGAGTGTGTGAGTGTGAGGTGGTGCCAGTCTCGACTGCGGTTTGTCGTTGTGACTGAGAGGCGGTCAGACGGGGGGTGCAGTTCTCTCTGTGTGTGGTGGCGCCCTATTCCAGCTGCGGTGTGTCGCTGGGGTACGTCTGCCCAGTGTTGCGGGGAAGCGGTCAGGCGGGGGGCTTTGAATGGCGGCCCGGTCTTGTCCGTGTCCCGGTGTGAGTAAGGTGGTGCCTTGTCTGGCCATGTTGTGGCTGCGTGGTGGCCATGTCGCTGAGAGTCGCCTGCGACGTGTCAGTGTGTGGGCTGAGAAGCAGTCAGTCAGGCGGTGAAGGGCTGCCCCGGATCGTTGTCGGTGTTCATTGATCTGACTATGTGTCGTCAGAAGCCCCGCAGTGGGTCGGCTCGGCGGCCCGCCGTGACCAGAACGGTAACACTGGCCGTGACCAGAACGGTAACACTGGCCGTGACCAGAACGGTAACGCTGGCCGTGATCAGAACGGTAACACTGGCCGTGACCCGAACGGTACCACTGGCCGTGACCAGAACGGTAACACTGGCCGTGACCAGAACGGTAACACTGGCCGTGACCCGCACGGTAACGCCCGCCGTGACCAGAACGGTAACACTGGCCGTGACCAGAACGGTAACACTGGCCGTGACCAGAACGGTAACACTGGCCGTGACCCGAACGGTAACACTGGCCGTGACCAGAACGGTAACACTGGCCGTGACCAGAACGGTAACACTGGCCGTGACCAGAACGGTAACACTGGCCGTGACCCGCACGGTAACGCCCGCCGTGACCAGAACGGTAACACTGGCCGTGACCACCAGAACGGTAGCACTGGCCGTGACCCGCACGGTAACGCCCGCCGTGACCAGAACGGTAACACTGGCCGTGACCAGAACGGTAACACTGGCCGTGACCAGAACGGTAACACTGGCCGTGACCCGCACGGTAACGCCCGCCGTGACCAGAACGGTAACACTGGCCGTGACCAGAACGGTAACACTGGCCGTGACCAGAACGGTAACACTGGCCGTGACCAGAATGGTAACACTGGCCGTGACCAGAACGGTAACACTGGCCGTGACCAGAACGGTAACACTGGCCGTGACCAGAACGGTAACACTGGCCGTGACCAGAACGGTAGCACTGGCCGTGACCAGAACGGTAACACTGGCCGTGACCAGAACGGTAACACTGGCCGTGACCAGAACGGTAACACTGGCCGTGACCAGAACGGTAACGCTGGCCGTGATCAGAACGGTAACACTGGCCGTGACCCGAACGGTAACACTGGCCGTGACCAGAACGGTAACACTGGCCGTGACCAGAACGGTAACACTGGCCGTGACCCGCACGGTAACGCCCGCCGTGACCAGAACGGTAACACTGGCCGTGACCAGAACGGTAACACTGGCCGTGACCAGAACGGTAACACTGGCCGTGACCCGAACGGTAACACTGGCCGTGACCAGAACGGTAACACTGGCCGTGACCAGAACGGTAACACTGGCCGTGACCAGAACGGTAACACTGGCCGTGACCCGCACGGTAACGCCCGCCGTGACCAGAACGGTAACACTGGCCGTGACCACCAGAACGGTAGCACTGGCCGTGACCCGCACGGTAACGCCCGCCGTGACCAGAACGGTAACACTGGCCGTGACCAGAACGGTAACACTGGCCGTGACCAGAACGGTAACACTGGCCGTGACCCGCACGGTAACGCCCGCCGTGACCAGAACGGTAACACTGGCCGTGACCAGAACGGTAACACTGGCCGTGACCAGAACGGTAACACTGGCCGTGACCAGAACGGTAACACTGGCCGTGACCAGAACGGTAACACTGGCCGTGACCAGAACGGTAACACTGGCCGTGACCAGAACGGTAGCACTGGCCGTGACCAGAACGGTAGCACTGGCCGTGACCAGAACGGTAACACTGGCCGTGACCAGAACGGTAACACTGGCCGTGACCAGAACGGTAACACTGGCCGTGACCAGAACGGTAACACTGGCCGTGACCAGAGCGGTAACACTGGCCGTGACCCGAACGGTAACACTAGCCGTGACCAGAACGGTAACACTGGCCGTGACCAGAACGGTAACACTGGCCGTGACCAGAAGGGTAACACTGGCCGTGACCAGAACGCACACAGACTCAGAGCGGTTTACCTATATCAGCAGAGACTTCGACTCAGCTCTGTATCATCAGAAATATATTTAGAACAGTATCAGCAGAGGCAGCAGAGGTCAGCTCAGATCAGCACCACAACGTGCCCGTGCCGCCCCACCTGTGCTTCGGCTTATATCGCCCATAAACAATAGAGTTCAGACAAACCACTTCTGAACTTTGGGTTCTTCGAACTCATTGCTTTTTTACCCAAACGGCTGCTTACCTAAGAGTTGACGGCAGGAAATGGTTGCAGAGACACCGAACCCCAGCTGTCGGCAGAGGTCAGAGGTCACTGGTTTTTGTTCAGAGGCCGGCGGTGATGTGAGCGATCAACACACCACTTCCGCCGCGCCGGTCCGCCGCACGGCTGTTATATGCTATCAGCCGGGACAGGAAGCAGGCACGGCGGAGAAAAAGCGACTGAAACTGGCTACACAGCTGCAAAAGCTTTTGGATTTATCCTGCCAAGGACAATACACATAGGATGTGAATCAATCCCTAGCTTCGGAGGACCACAGCTCAGATGACTTGTGATCGATGAACGCCTTTGATGCGTTGTTTTCGCAGCATGAACTCTTGAGCTTCTGCTATTGTGTCGCAAGTTTTCGTTGTTCTTTTTTTTCTGGCCGGCAGAGCCGAGCTGGCGGGGGCGTGATTCGTGCTGTCTGCTTCGACACGTCTTGGAACTAGCTCGGACTGATGAATGACACTGGAGTGATACATATATATAAGCACTTGGCATGTACCGCGGACGCGTCCGGTCTTACTGCTGAATTTCAGAGAATGCACCGACGCTCCGTCTGCAGCCGGCGGCTTTGTGAGTCATTGGTCTGCATATGAAATCAGTTCAGGTTTTTCTTAGGAGCACCACGGGCATTTCAACGTCCGCTTATTGCACATTACCTGAGCGGCCATAATCGTTGTTTGCGTGGTGGGTGGGATATGAGATTTGTTGATGATTAGGAACGCTTAGAGTCAGAAATGCAGCGTGTCTCGCACATTATATTTTTTACCACTGCGATTTATACAACACTATATATGCGATGCATATACTATTTTTGCGATGTGAGTATGTTTTTTTTACCTGATTTAAGGCAGCAGTTACAACCTTCACGCAATGAATATATAATGGAATTGAGTTAAACCTTGTAAATATTTTTTATTATTTTTCTGAGATAAGTTCTTTGTTATACTCGAGCAGAATGAGGATGAAGCAGGACACAAATGAGTGATTTTGTTCCATTTTTTGTCATCTAACTTAATCGATTAGTAATTAAGGGCGCATTAAGCTTATGCTTCGCCAGATCGCTACGAAATTTAACAGTTTATGTTGTATGATCTTGGCTAACCCGCTAGTTGTCAGATTTGAAGGTGTTGGCATTCAATATTTGTTCGGAAGGAACCTACAGTGACCAACGACAGTCCCTTTTTAAACATAGGAAAATGTATATAAAATAGTCCTTTGTAATGCTTCCTTGCTTCTCGTCACGTTTCCGGGAAGGCAGTAAAAAAACACGCGGATGACACATTCATCGTTTCAGTTTTGTCACGCACGGGACGTGACCATAAATCACATTCGTCGGGAAACATTCGGATGATTTCACACACTGAGACTTCTCTACATGTCAGCTTTGATGGCCGTGAATGTGACGCTTCCTTATCCTGATGTCTGGTCTCGGTGGAGCCTTTATCCTGCTGTCTGGTCTCGGTGGAGCCCTTATCCTGATGTCTGGTCTCGGTGGAGCCCTTATCCTGCTGTCTGGTCTCGGTGGAGCCCTTATCCTGCTGTCTGGTCTCGGTGGAGCCCTTATCCTGCTGTCTGGTCTCGGTGGAGCCCTTATCCTGCTGTCTGGTCTCGGTGGAGCCCTTATCCTGCTGTCTGGTCTCGGTGGAGCCCTTATCCTGCTGTCTGGTCTCGGTGGAGCCCTTATCCTGCTGTCTGGTCTCGGTGGAGCCCTTATCCTGCTGTCTGGTCTCGGTGGAGCCCTTATCCTGCTGTCTGGTCTCGGTGGAGCCCTTATCCTGATGTCTGGTCTCGGTGGAGCCCTTATCCTGCTGTCTGGTCTCGGTGGAGCCCTTATCCTGCTGTCTGGTCTCGGTGGAGCCTTTATCCTGCTGTCTGGTCTCGGTAGAGCCCTTATCCTGATGTCTGGTCTCGGTGGAGCCCTTATCCTGCTGTCTGGTCTCGGTGGAGCCCTTATCCTGCTGTCTGGTCTCGGTGGAGCCCTTATCCTGCTGTCTGGTCTCGGTGGAGCCCTTATCCTGCTGTCTGGTCTCGGTGGAGCCCTTATCCTGATGTCTGGTCTCGGTGGAGCCCTTATCCTGCTGTCTGGTCTCGGTGGAGCCCTTATCCTGCTGTCTGGTCTCGGTGGAGCCCTTATCCTGCTGTCTGGTCTCGGTGGAGCCCTTATCCTGCTGTCTAGTCTCGGTGGAGCCCTTATCCTGATGTCTGGTCTCGGTGGAGCCCTTATCCTGCTGTCTGGTCTCGGTGGAGCCCTTATCCTGCTGTCTGGTCTCGGTGGAGCCCTTATCCTGCTGTCTGGTCTCGGTGGAGCCCTTATCCTGATGTCTGGTCTCGGTGGAGCCCTTATCCTGATGTCTGGTCTCGGTGGAGCCCTTATCCTGCTGTCTGGTCTCGGTGGAGCCCTTATCCTGCTGTCTGGTCTCGGTGGAGCCCTTATCCTGCTGTCTGGTCTCGGTGGAGCCCTTATCCTGCTGTCTGGTCTCGGTGGAGCCCTTATCCTGCTGTCTGGTCTCGGTGGAGCCCTTATCCTGCTGTCTGGTCTCGGTGGAGCCCTTATTCTGCTGTCTGGTCTCGGTGGAGCCCTTATCCTGCTGTCTGGTCTCGGTGAAGCCCTTATCCTGCTGTCTGGTCTCGGTGGAGCCAGCGTACGAGTACAATGGACCTTGGCGTCGGCCGGCAGCGAAAGTGATCCACGGTTTCCACGAACGCCGTCTTCCCTGAAATGCTTAACATACCAGCCGCCAGCTGTTCCGGCATTGTGAGTAGGTCTCGTTCCATTCCATTAAGCGATGGGATTAAGGCAGTGTTGCGTTCTTGTGCTGTCTAGGCTTCATGTGAACAATTTGTATCGCAGAGTAGGATGGTCGCCAGTCTATGCATGTGTATTGTGATAAGGTCGTTTTGTTAAATTATAAGTCGGTCTCTGCTGATATAAGCTCACCACTGATAGTGGCGGCAAGACAATGACGGGCGATGAGTACGCACTGCATTATAAAGCTCAGAAAAATGTGTCAAATTAACATTGTTTATTGAAAAGACCATTTGACTACGACACTGTCAAATCGCTTGTTATGATTCGTATTTGTTAGCAGGTTAAATCAATAGCAATGGGCCAACAGATCATGCCACCTGAACGCGGGAGTGGGTCTTACATATATGTATAGCGTACGTCTTTCCTCCGGGTAATCGGAAGGCATCTCGTCTTCATTGTGTGTGATACCATTCCGCTCATGCGAGTGTGTGTCCCTTTTTCCCAAATGGGGAAAAAACGAGATTCCGGGTTCACCTTTGTCGTTCATGGAACCAGTATTAATGGATGAGGATTACGACATATTATTCTGATAAGGCTCAGACTTACACATACCTAGCGTAGAAAGTGTTCTGATAAGGCTCAGACTTACACAGACCTAGCTTAGAAAGTGTTCTGCTATAGGGCGTAGCCACGGAGAAATGACTGATAACTTGTCTCAAACCAAGCCTGTCCTGGCTTACAGGTCATTACTTTTGCAACATTTTTGGACCGAACATGGCACCATCATTTCACGCGATGAGCACACAACCGGTCAGCTATTTCTTGGTTCCACTATACCTGCCAAGGTCATAAAAGCACTCACACACTGCACTGCAATATTGGTTACGCTGACTTCGCTCGCGTTGTACCTGGCACGATAGCGGAGTCAGTCTCTCCCTCGGCCAGCCGGCCGGTAGGTGGTTGTGACCGTGACCTTCTGCACCGGCGCGGCTCCAAACAGTTGGTGACGCGGTGTGCCGCCGGCGGCCGCCCGCTGGCCAGCAGCTGCTTATCGAAGCTCAGTCAGAAGCCTGTCCGGCTCCACGCTGGTCGACAGCTGTTTATCGAAGCTCAGTCAGAAGCCTGTCCGGCTCCACGCTGGCCGGCAGCTGTTTATCGAAGCTCAGTCAGAAGCCTGTCCGGCTCCACGCTGGCCAGCAGCTGTTTATCGAAGCTCAGTCAGAAGCCTGTCCGGCCGTCCGCTGGCCGGCAGCTGTTTATCGAAGCTCAGTCAGAAGCCTGCCCGGCTCCACGCTGGTCGACAGCGGTTTATCGAAGCTCAGTCAGAAGCCTGTCCGGCTCCACGCTGGTCGACAGCTGTTTATCGAAGCTCAGTCAGAAGCCTGTCCGGCTCCACGCTGGCCGTCTGATCTGCCGAGCCCGGCTTATGATGCGGCGATTCAGCCGGATTATGCGCGTTTGCCCGTTACTCTGGAGGCACAATGCAGGAGGATTCCGGCCTTTCTTAGGGCTAATCCCCTGCTGTGTAATATGAGGCGCCCTAGCTAGCCCGCGTAAATATTTTTCCCCGTACGCTTTCCATACGTATTCAGCAAACCACTGCCAAATTCGACAGTAATCTACATTAATCCGAGGCTGTTACGGCGAGGCCGTGTCAGCAGTTACTCGTGTGTGCTTTACCTGATAATTTGGCTTACCCGGTGTTAGGCTGCTAACCAAAGGCCGGGCTTATCTCTCACGCCATCACATTGTCGTGAATGTCACGTGAACGCTGTCGTGAATGTCACGTGAACGCTGTCGTGAACGGCACGTGTACGCTGTCGTGAATGGCACGTGCACGCTGTCGTGAATGGCACGTGAACGCTGTCGTGAATGGCACGTGAACGTTGTCGTGAATGGCACGTGAACGCTGTCGTGAATGGCACGTGAACGCTGTCGTGAATGGCACGTGAACGCTGTCGTGAATGACACGTGAACGTTGTCGTGAATGTCACGTGAACGCTGTCGTGAATGGCACGTGAACGCTGTCGTGAATGGCACGTGAACGCTGTCGTGAATGTCACGTGAACGCTGTCGTGAATGGCACGTGAACGCTGTCGTGAATAGCACGTGCACGCTGTCGTGAATGACACGTGAACGCTGTCGTGAATGTCACGTGAACGCTGTCGTGAATGGCACGTGAACGCTGTCGTGAATGTCACGTGAACGCTGTCGTGAATGGCACGTGAACGCTGTCGTGAATGGCACGTGAACGCTGTCGTGAATGGCACGTGAACGCTGTCGTGAATGGCACGTGAACGCTGTCGTGAATGGCACGTGAACGCTGTCGTGAATGGCACGTGAACGCTGTCGTGAATGTCACGTGCACGCTGTCGTGAATGTCACGTGAACGCTGCCATGAATGTCACGTGAACGCTGTCGTGAATGTCACGTGAACGCTGTCGGGAATGTCGCGTTAACGCTGTCATGAATGTCACGTGAACGCTGTCGTGAATGTCACGTGAACGCTGTCGTGAATGGCAGGTGAACGCTGTCGTGAATGTCACGTGAACGCTGTCGTGAATGTCACGTGAACGCTGTCGTGAATGTCACGTGAACGCTGTCGTGAATGTCACGTGAACGCTGTCGTGAATGTCGCGTGAACGCTGTCGTGAATGTCACGTGAACGCTGTCGTGAATGGCACGTGAACGCTGTCGTGAATCTCACGTGAACGCTGTCCTGAATGTCACGTGAACGCTGTCGTGAATGTCACGTGAACGCTGTCGTGAATGTCGCGTGAACGCTGTCGTGAATGTCACGTGAACGCTGTCGTGAATGGCACGTGAACGCTGTCGTGAATGTCACGTGCACGCTGTCGTGAATGGCACGTGCACGCTGTCGTGAATGTCACGTGCACGCTGTCGTGAATGTCACGTGAACGCTGTCGTGAATGGCACGTGAACGCTGTCGTGAATGTCACGTGAACGCTGTCGTGAATGGCACGTGAACGCTGTCGTGAATGTCACGTGAACGCTGTCGTGAATGGCACGTGAACGCTGTCGTGAATGTCACGTGAACGCTGTCGTGAATGGCACGTGAACGCTGTCGTGAATGGCACGTGAACGCTGTCGTGAATGGCACGTGAACGCTGTCGTGAATGTTACGTGAACGCTGTCGTGAATGTCACGTGAACGCTGTCGTGAACGGCATGTGTACGCTGTCGTGAATGGCACGTGCACGCTGTCGTGAATGTCACGTGAACGCTGTCGTGAATGTCACGTGAACGCTGTCGTGAATGTCACGTGAACGCTGTCATGAATGGCACGTGAACGCTGTTGTGAATGGCACGTGCACGCTGTCGTGAATGGCACGTGAACGCTGTCGTGAATGTCACGTGAACGTTGTCGTGAATGGCACGTGAACGCTGTCGTAAATGGCACGTGCACTCTGTCGTGAATGGCACGTGAACGCTGTCATAAATGTCACGTGAACGCTGTCATGAATGTCACGTGAACGCTGTCGTGAATGTCACGTGCACGCTGTCGTGAATGGCACGTGAACGCTGTCGTGAATGCCACGTGAACGCTGTCGTGAATGTCACGTGAACGCTATAGCAGGTTCGTTAAAGGGAATAGGTCACCTTGAAAGTTGTCTTGAAATTCAACCTATACGGTGCATCTTGAGTTCAAATCTACGAATATGACTTTCGTTTGGACAACTGATGGATATATGTGGAGAAAGAAGTAAGTTTCTCATTGCATTTCACGAGAAATCGTACGACAGCAGCTGGCGTTCTGGCTCCGCCTGATGCCAAGTACAGTCTCTTTTAATGGGCCGCCGCGCTGCCCGGGCGGCTGAGCAGATATTGACGAGGCGTCGTGATCAGAGACTACGTGCCAGAGAGTGTACCTGTCTCCGGCGTCGAGCGTTCATGTCCCGATCGTGGCCCGGAACAGCGGACATGAAACCGGGCCCACTAGTCCTGCGTCGAAATTACTTAACATAGGGAGGTAATTATTTCACCACAACCGATTTTTCGATCTGCTCTACAAATCTGCTATCTCAGTCCAAAACCCCATGTTAAAGGTGAACTATTTTCCCTTTAACCCTCCTTGCAGGCACTGCTGCAGTGGTAGACTATCGCGCCTCTACGACCTCCCAGCCGTCTCTCTATCTGATCTTCGTGGTAGCGACCTTTGCCGAAATGAGTCACAGCACAGCTGCCCGCCTTTAGTGGAATATAGCTCACGGGATTGGTTGTCAGAAATCAATGTTTACTGAATGTGTTCGTCGAGCTTCCACCGCGAATGCAGGTGGAAGGAATGTTGGCAGGCGACAGATTACCGTTGGACGTGTTGAATAGACGTAATGCAAAATACCCTTCCTGATGCATCTGAAGGATGAGGTGAAGGCCGTGTCAAAGCCGTAGTTTGTCTATGGCATACAAACTCAGAAGAAAAAAAACAGGTTTTTGCGTCGCGCGAGCTATCCAGGCAATGCATGTAACCAGACAAGTTCTTAAGTATACCAGTAGAAGCTGTTACAAGCTTTCCAAAAGCCCTGCACACCCTCCCTGTCCCAAGTAAAACGATTATTTCCAGATATTTATTATTCCGGTAGCCGCCTTGCCTCTTTGTCAATCTATACCTAATCAGGTTCCGCTGTTCCATCAGCAAAAGCAATCATTTCCAAGAAACCCCAGAGCGCATGTGCTCCATCCGGCGTCATTTCCAAGAAACCCCAGAGCGCATGTGCTCCGTCCGGCGTCATTTCCAAGAAACCCCAGAGCGCATGTGCTCCGTCCGGCGTCATTTCCAAGAAACCCCAGAGCGCATGTGCTCCGTCCGGCGTCATTTCCAAGAAACCCCAGAGCGCATGTGCTCCGTCCGGCGTCATTTCCAAGAAACCCCAGAGCGCATGTGCTCCGTTCGGCGTCATTTCCAAGAAACCCCAGAGCGCATGTGCTCCGTCCGGCGTCATTTCCAAGAAACCCCAGAGCGCATGTGCTCCGTCCGGCGTCTCGTCGTTGAATGGTAAACAACCATACAATTAGTACGGTCCCTCACCGTCTATGGGACGACTGCAGGCCACCGGGCCGGTCAATGCAGGTCAAGGGGACCTTGACCCACACAGCCGGCCGCGCGCGTCCCTGGTGCCCGGGGATAAACAGAACCCCCGGCGAGACCGGCGAGACCGGACTGGCTGGGACAACAAAGCCGTCTCGCCGCTCTCAGTACACACTCCAGTCGCCGGGAAGGACGACCGGCCGCAGCCGATACACGGAGATGTCGCCCCTGTTGTCGGCGGGTGGGTCGGTGTGCTGCACATTGGGAATGCAGGGCGCTTATGTAAACACGACTATTATCAAACTGAAGGATGAAGCTGGCCTCTCTGACAGCCGATGTAAAAACTGTGCGAATGTTTTTCCGCTACTGAGACGAGCAGTTGCAAGTTCTCTGCACGAATGCTGGCCCGTGCAGTCAAGTGTACTCTAGCTGAGGCAGAGCAAACGTATGCCGGGGTCCGAGCTGTAAGACGGGAGACCTACAGACTACAGAGGTCCAGTACCGCCCTCTCCAAGCCATCTGAGAGCTGCTATAAGCTCCTGAGATGCCTTGCGCCGCCTTTCCTGACACCTGGGCTTCAGACCTGCTGACGCGATTGAACACCTTCGCTAAATGGCTCGTAATTTGGGCCTTCTTACTTTGTAGTTTTTCCAATGGGTTTGCTGGAAGTAAATATCACTGTTTTGAAAAGACGATTATTCTCGAAATTTAGCCTCGGTGTCTTCCCCACCTGTACCGCGCAATGGAATGAACAATTGTGAGTGAATCAGAACAAAATATTTAATCCGATTAGACTTTCCGTAATAGTACTTTTGCCTCGGCTAATATGAATTCCGTAAGCTGTCACAAACAAACCGTTAGCGATTTGTCAACTTATTTACTCATGGAACGCTTCTACTTAGTGGTTTGAATTTCCGAAGGTCACCGAAGTCTGAGAAGCACTTAATTGCACCGTTTCCCCCCATTCGTTATCCATTTGTCATATTGCGCCGTATACGTGAAAGGTCACGAGTTTCTTTCAAACGAATACAAACTATCAAATGTCTGATAAGCCCAATAATAACCGCTTAAACTACGTTAAACTTTGATATGTATATTCTGCGGGTGAACTGGAATTACTTATGCTGATGGTAGGGAATCAGGGTTCACGCAAAAAGCTATATGTAGTAAAGACTGTGTCCAGAAACCCATTTAATGGTTCGGACTAATTAAAAAAAGGAATGAATAAACCTTCTGACACACTGACAGACTAGCGTAAACAAAGATTACGCTCGTAATCGACCTTAGTGCCTTTAATGCATGTCAAATCAGGGCATCATCATCACTGCTGCTGAGTGCTGACTGATGTGTAGTGTTCCACGTCACGTCACGTCACGGAGCAGTGTGCGTGTAGTGCTGACTGCTGTGTAGTGTTCCACGTCACGTCACGGAGCAGTGTGTGTGTCGTGCTGACTGATGTGTAGTGTTCCACGTCACGTCACGGAGCAGTGTGCGTGTAGTGCTGACTGCTGTGTAGTGTTCCACGTCACGTCACGGAGCAGTGTGCGTGTAGTGCTGACTGCTGTGTAGTGTTGCACGTCACGTCACGGAGCAGTGTGCGTGTAGTGCTGACTGCTGTGCAGTGTTCCACGTCACGCCACGTCACGGAGCAGTGTGCGTGTAGTGCTGACTGCTGTGTAGTGTTCCACGTCACGTCACGGAGCAGTGTGCGTGTAGTGCTGACTGCTGTGTAGTGTTCCACGTCACGTCACGGAGCAGTGTGCGTGTAGTGCTGACTGCTGTGTAGTGTTCCACGTCACGTCACGGAGCAGTGTGCGTGTAGTGCTGACTGCTGTGTAGTGTTCCACGTCACGTCACGGAGCAGTGTGCGTGTAGTGCTGACTGCTGTGTAGTGTTCCAAGTCACGTCACGGAGCAGTGTGCGTGTAGTGCTGACTGCTGTGTAGTGTTCCACGTCACGTCACGGAGCAGTGTGCGTGTAGTGCACTGCTGTGTAGTGTTCTACGTCACGTCACGGAGCAGTGTGTGTGTAGTGCTGACTGCTGTGTAGTGTTCCACGTCACGTCACGGAGCAGTGTGCGTGTAGTGCTGACTGCTGTGTAGTGTTCCAAGTCACGTCACGGAGCAGTGTGCGTGTAGTGCTGACTGCTGTGTAGTGTTCCAAGTCACGTCACGGAGCAGTGTGCGTGTAGTGCTGACTGCTGCGTAGTGTTCCACGTCACGTCACGGAGCAGTGTGCGTGTAGTGCTGACTGCTGTGTAGTGTTCCAAGTCACGTCACGGAGCAGTGTGCGTGTAGTGCTGACTGCTGTGTAGTGTTCCACGTCACGTCACGGAGCAGTGTGCGTGTAGTGCTGACTGCTGCGTAGTGTTCCAAGTCACGTCACGGAGCAGTGTGCGTGTAGTGCTGACTGCTGTGTAGTGTTCCACGTCACGTCACGGAGCAGTGTGCGTGTAGTGCTGACTGCTGTGTAGTGTTGCACGTCACGTCACGGAGCAGTGTGCGTGTAGTGCACTGCTGTGTAGTGTTGCACATCACGTCACGTCACGGAGCAGTGTGTGTGTCGTGCTGACTGCTGTGTAGTGTTCCACGTCACGTCACGGAGCAGTGTGCGTGTAGTGCTGACTGCTGTGTAGTGTTGCACGTCACGTCACGTCACGGAGCAGTGTGCGTGTAGTGATGACTTCTGTGTAGTGTTGCACGTCACGTCACGTCACGGAGCAGTGTGCGTGTAGTACTGACTGCTGTGAGTGTTCCACGTCACGTCACGGAGCAGTGTGCGTGTAGTGCTGACTGCTGTGTAGTGTTCCAAGTCACGTCACGGAGCAGTGTGCGTGTAGTGCTGACTGCTGTGTAGTGTTCCAAGTCACGTCACGGAGCAGTGTGCGTGTAGTGCTGACTGCTGTGTAGTGTTGCACGTCACGTCACGTCACGGAGCAGTGTGCGTGTAGTACTGACTGCTGTGTAGTGTTCTACGTCACGTCACGGAGCAGTGTGCGTGTAGTACTGACTGCTGTGTAGTGTTCTACGTCACGTCACGGAGCAGTGTGTGTGTAGTGCTGACTGCTGTGTAGTGTTCCACGTCACGGAGCAGTGTGCGTGTAGTGCTGACTGCTGTGTAGTGTTCCAAGTCACGTCACGGAGCAGTGTGCGTGTAGTGCTGACTGCTGTGTAGTGTTGCACGTCACGTCACGTCACGGAGCAGTGTGCGTGTAGTGCTGACTGCTGTGTAGTGTTCCACGTCACGTCACGGAGCAGTGTGCGTGTAGTGCACTGCTGTGTAGTGTTCCACGTCACGTCACGGAGCAGTGTGCGTGTAGTGCTGACTGCTGTGTAGTGTTCCAAGTCACGTCACGGAGCAGTGTGCGTGTAGTGCTGACTGCTGTGTAGTGTTGCACGTCACGTCACGGAGCAGTGTGCGTGTAGTGCTGACTGCTGTGTAGTGTTCCAAGTCACGTCACGGAGCAGTGTGCGTGTAGTGATGACTGCTGTGTAGTGTTGCACGTCACGTCACGGAGCAGTGTGCGTGTAGTGCTGACTGATGTGTAGTGTTCCACGTCACGTCACGGAGCAGTGTGCATGTAGTGCTGACTGCTGTGTAGTGTTCCACGTCACGTCACGGAGCAGTGTGCGTGTAGTGCTGACTGCTGTGTAGTGTTCCAAGTCACGTCACGGAGCAGTGTGCGTGTAGTGATGACTGCTGTGTAGTGTTGCACGTCACGTCACGGAGCAGTGTGCGTGTAGTGCTGACTGATGTGTAGTGTTCCACGTCACGTCACGGAGCAGTGTGCGTGTAGTGCTGACTGCTGTGTAGTGTTCTACGTCACGTCACGGAGCAGTGTGTGTGTAGTGCTGACTGCTGTGTAGTGTTCTACGTCACGTCACGGAGCAGTGTGTGTGTAGTGCTGACTGCTGTGTAGTGTTCCACGTCACGTCACGGAGCAGTGTGCGTGTAGTGCTGACTGCTGTGTAGTGTTGCACGTCACGTCACGTCACGTCACGGAGCAGTGTGCGTGTAGTACTGACTGCTGTGTAGTGTTCCACGTCACGTCACGTCACGTCACGGAGCAGTGTGCGTGTAGTGCTGACTGCTGTGTAGTGTTGCACGTCACGTCACGTCACGGAGCAGTGTGCGTGTAGTGCTGACTGCTGTGTAGTGTTCTACGTCACGTCACGGAACAGTGTGCGTGTAGTACTGACTGCTGTGTAGTGTTCCACCTCACGTCACGTCACGGAGCAGTGTGCGTGTAGTGCTGACTGCTGTGTAGTGTTCCACGTCACGTCACGGAGCAGTGTGTGTGTAGTGCTGATTGCTGTGTAGTGTTCCACGTCACGTCACGTCACGGAGCAGTGTGCGTGTAGTGATGACTGCTGTGTAGTGTTCCACGTCACGTCACGGAGCAGTGTGCGTGTAGTGCTGACTGCTGTGTAGTGTTTCACGTCACGTCACGGAGCAGTGTGCGTGTAGTGCTGACTGCTGTGTAGTGTTCTACGTCACGTCACGTCACGGAGCAGTGTGTGTGTAGTGCTGACTGCTGTGTAGTGTTTTACGTCACGTCACGTCACGGAGCAGTGTGTGTGTAGTGCTGACTGCTGTGTAGTGTTCTACGTCACGTCACGGAGCAGTGTGCGTGTAGTGCTGACTGCTGTGTAGTGTTCCACGTCACGTCACGGAGCAGTGTGCGTGTAGTGCTGACTGCTGTGTAGTGTTGCACGTCACGTCACGGAGCAGTGTGTGTGTAGTGCTGACTGCTGTGTAGTGTTCCAAGTCACGTCACGGAGCAGTGTGCGTGTAGTGCTGACTGCTGTGTAGTGTTCCACGTCACGGAGCAGTGTGTGTGTAGTGCTGACTGCTGTGTAGTGTTCCAAGTCACGTCACGGAGCAGTGTGCGTGTAGTGATGACTGCTGTGTAGTGTTCCACGTCACGTCACGTCACGGAGCAGTGTGTGTGTAGTGATGACTGCTGTATAGTGTTCCACGTCACGTCACGTCACTGAGCAGTGTGCGTGTAGTGATGACTGCTGTTTAGTGTTGCACGTCACGTCACGGAGCAGTGTGCGTGTAGTGCTGACTGCTGCGTAGTGTTGCACGTCACGTCACGGAGCAGTGTGCGTGTAGTGCTGACTGCTGCGTAGTGTTCCACGTCACGTCACGGAGCAGTGTGCGTGTAGTGATGACTGCTGTATAGTGTTCCACGTCACGTCACGTCACGGAGCAGTGTGCGTGTAGTGCTGACTGCTGTGTAGTGTTGCACGTCACGTCACGTCACGGAGCAGTGTGGGTGTAGTGCTGACTGCTGTGTAGTGTTCCACGTCACGGAGCAGTGTGCGTGTAGTGCTGACTGCTGTGTAGTGTTCCAAGTCACGTCACGGAGCAGTGTGCGTGTAGTGCTGACTGCTGTGTAGTGTTCCAAGTCACGTCACGGAGCAGTGTGTGTGTAGTGCTGACTGCTGTGTAGTGTTCCACGTCACGTCACGTCACGGAGCAGTGTGCGTGTAGTGCTGACTGCTGTGTAGTGTTCCACGTCACGTCACGGAGCAGTGTGCGTGTAGTGCTGACTGCTGTGTAGTGTTCCACGTCACGTCACGGAGCAGTGTGCGTGTAGTGCTGACTGCTGTGTAGTGTTCTACGTCACGTCACGGAGCAGTGTGCGTGTAGTGCTGACTGCTGTGTAGTGTTCCACGTCACGTCACGGAGCAGTGTGTGTGTAGTGCTGACTGCTGTGTAGTGTTCCACGTCACGTCACGGAGCAGTGTGCGTGTAGTGCTGACTGCTGTGTAGTGTTCCACGTCACGTCACGGAGCAGTGTGCGTGTAGTGCACTGCTGTGTAGTGTTCCACGTCACGTCACGGAGCAGTGTGCGTGTAGTGCTGACTGCTGCGTAGTGTTCCACGTCACGTCACGGAGCAGTGTGCGTGTAGTACTGACTGCTGTGTAGTGTTCCACGTCACGTCACGGAGCAGTGTGCGTGTAGTGCTGACTGCTGCGTAGTGTTCCACGTCACGTCACGTCACGGAGCAGTGTGCGTGTAGTGCTGACTGCTGTGTAGTGTTCCACGTCACGTCACGGAGCAGTGTGCGTGTAGTGCACTGCTGTGTAGTGTTGCACGTCACGTCACGGAGCAGTGTGCGTGTAAGGAATGTGCCCATGCAGCTCGGTTCCAGCGCGTGCGTGCTGTGTGGCGCGTGTCGGCCCGGTCAGCCACACCCTGTGTGGACTGTGGTACCCGCCAGCGGTCCACAGTCCACACACGTTCAGACACATACATTAGGCGTCAATCAGTGCAGCGAGAGGTAATATGCATACCGGCGGCTGGAATGTGCCCTTCTGGGATCGAGTCTGTACGAGTTCCTTCTGTGGTCGAGCCGAAGGTTGGCCTGCCGCTCGTCGATCGAGCAGCTGATCCCGTCGTCCGATCTAGAGCCCTGGGTTGCGGAAGTGGATGTGGGTGTTGGCATGGTGCGTGATCTGGCTGCGTGGGCTCTGGGGTGGTTGGGTCCGGTGTTTTTGTGTGGGAAGAGTAGGGATGGTTTGGTCTGTTTACGTTTCGGTCGATGCGTCCGCGTGGCTGAGCGCCCTTCGTGTGATCTGTTGTGCTCCGGTGCCGTATAAAACAAAATGATTGTCAGCTAAACGACCGAATGATCGTACACCCTCAGGTCAGCTTCAAGTCGACCTCAAGTCAGCTTTGGGATGGGTATTCTTTATTGACTAAAATACTGACCATACTCTGCCTTGTTCCAGGTGTCGGCGGTGTGATGCTCCTGTGATCGGCGCATCGGACAGCTCGCACCTCTCCGACCCGCCTGTCCCGCTCCGGCGCCCTCGGAGCTGCGCCCGGGGCGCGGGTCGTGACCTCTGACCCCGGCCCGACTCCGCCACACGCACGCACGCCATGGCCGGGTCCGACCATGAAGGTCAGTCTGATGGCGGCTTGCACGCGCGTCCCGTGTCGGATCAGCAAGCGACATGGCTCCTAAACGCTCTTCTAGGCGCGGTGACAAAGGGTGGAGTCAGACTGGAGTGCCCTGCCATGATCCACGGGCTCTTTGTGAGCAGAGTGGCCAAACCAACAGTCTGATGTTGGCAGACCGTTCTGGCCTTGATACGAGAGCGGGCGTGGTGCAGGCGAAATGGGCTTCCGATGTTTCCCTAACGGGCCTCGGCGGCTCCTCTTTGCGGTCTCGTTTGAATTCAAGGTATACACGCCTATAGGCCGACCCGAAGTTAAAACGGAGTAGTTTATGATTGTTCAATGCTTCGATGCTGGGCCTGCTAAAAGGATTTCCAGTCACATTCTGATGGCATTTCCCGGTGGGACCTTGCGTTATACATACTGCACTGCCATTGTATTCTTCAACGGTCGTCGTTGCAGATGGTCTGAGCGACAAATATGTTCAGGGTGACTTCTCTCAAAGCCGCGGCAGACACCATTGTGGTCGGATTGTGGCAAGGCTTTGAGTTTAGATGGCGGGCGGGGATTATTATTTCGGTGTTATTTATTTTCTGCTGTGGTTTTCTTGGCCTGCTGGTCTCATGCTAACTACGTTCACCACGGACTGGGTGAATCCATTGACAATTCCCTCACGAGCTTGTCGGACACAAAATTTATTGGCATTTCGTTGGGTCGCTGGCTGGCTGGCTGGTTTCATATGGTACTATGATTAGAACCATTATGGTTGATGACCTTAACCTCGATGTATAAAAACGTTAAATTACTGATAGACTGTATTGATATTTCGGCCACAGGACTTTGTCAAAATTACATATGAGTGAATACAATGTTTACATGAATGACATTTGTCATTCATGTAAACATTGTATTCACTCATATGTAATCTTGGCAAAGGCCTGTGGCCGAAATATCAATACAGTCTATCAGTAATTTAACGTTTGTATACATCGAGGTTAAGGTCATCAACCATAATGGTTTTAATCATAATAATAATGTTCCTCGCAGCAGCTCTAACCAAGGTACCTTTACTACATATATTGTATTTAACCGAAGAGCAGCTTCCCAAAAGACCGGTTTGATGCGCCGTGCATGGAGATTACACACAACATGCATTTATCACGTTCTTTTGAAATTTATATCTACAATTTAAGGTAAGCCTTAAATCACCTACACTTTCCTTCCTGGTAGATTAGATGATACGGTACATATTATCCCAGCCAGCTAGCGCAACGCAGCAACCGGTACCCATGTTATGAGATTGGATTATAAAGCAATGCATGCACTTTTTGGCAACTTGGTTGATCTTGTGAGAAGTGTCTGCTTTCTGAGAGTATGCATCTTTCTTATGTCAACACCGCTAGCTCGGTCATAGTCTTATCTTTGGCTATATTTTACACAGTATATAGGGAATTAGTTGATTATTATTGCGATCCAGTCTCTCCGACCCTTGTATTCAACCCATACGGAGGAAAAGGGAGGTGAGCTGAGTCATAGTCATAGACTCAAAGTAAACAAATCGGGGTATTGATTGAGAACATCCCAGGAAATTACGTTCCTCCGAACGAGATCAATGTCTGTTCATCCATTTAGCAAAACATCCGCAGGTTAAGCGTTCAACTAACCAGATCCGCACAACTTTGGCGAAGACTAAAAACCAACTCACTGTTTGGCAACTAATTCGGGGGTTAAATATTTTGAAATGAAGTGGCATAGTATGCAAAGGAGCTTGACGAAGCGAATTCTGAAAGGAAATAACACTTGTGAAATAATTGCTTTCGTTGTGAGGAAACGTTATCCATCGAATTTCGCAAACAGGTTATAACTGTTCTACTGCTATTTAAAGAGTACGTCTATACCCCACATCAAACTCGTCAAGAACAAATGGCTACAGAAAATTCCCCGTTCGATCTTATCTGTGCCAGTTTATATCTATGGAACGTAGACATTGTAGAGTGTCTTTGTCCAGGGGCCAACACCACTTGGCGTACTCAATGTCTCTTTTCTCGCCTCTGCGGATACGGTTTCGTATCTCTGAGGAAATCGTACCTTTTGTTCGTACCTTTGGCCTGTCACTGGTACACCATTTGTCAAATGCGCCCACTTGAAGGTATGGATTTTTGCATGTGCAGTCATGCTGATATAAACGTCAGTTTACGAACGTCAGTTTATAAACGTCAGTTAACGAACGACTGTTTACCATTGTCGCTGCTTGATAGCAAACATTATTTCAATAATGCTAGCATCTACTTGCCTGGACTGTTGTCGGACGTCTTTTTACACCGTAAATTCCTCGTTTTCTGCTATGTCTTGCGCGTGAGGCAAAGTTGCAACAGGATATGCATTGCAACTTAAAATATGATTAAATGTAATTAAACTTGCATATTGATTCTTGAATATTTGAAGCATTATGACAATTATCTTACGACCTTCTTGGAGCTAGCGTCTCCAAACATCTATCGTGGCTACGATGAGCGTTGTACAGATTGAAACATCGATAGGAGATCGTTGACTGGCCCAATGGACTAGGAAGACCAAGTCTATACGATATATCAGATTGTCTTACCAGTAAGCATTAGCAGGCTGGGACTAGTCCAGCGCGGGCGGTCGCCGTCGCTAAGTAAGGTGAAGTCGGTCACTCAGGAAAGCGGGCTGCATGCTTGATTGGTCGGTGGTCAGTGGCCGGGCCGGCGGCCCGTGACTCACGGTAAACAGACAGCTTCAGTGTGCCGTGACAACAGGCCGAGGTCAGCACAAGGTGCAGACGGCCTACCTCAGCTTCAGTGTGCCGTGACAACAGGCCGACCTCAGCACAGGGTACAGACGGCCGGCCTACCTCAGCTTGAGTGTGCCGTGTCAACAGGCCGACCTCAGCACAGGGTACAGACGGCCTACCTCAGCTCCAGTGTGCCGTGACAACAGGCCGACCTCAGCACAGGGTACGGCCGGCCTACCTCAGCTTCAGTGTGCCGTGACAACAGGCCGGGGTCAGCACAGGGTACAGACGGTCGGCCTACCTCAGCTTCAGTGTGCCGTGACAACAGGCCGGGGTCAGCACAGGGTACAGACGGCCTACCTCAGCTTCAGTGTGCCGTGACAACAGGCCGGGGTCAGCACAGGGTACAGACGGCCTACCTCAGCTTCAGTGTGCCGTGACAACAGGCCGGGGTCAGCACAGGGTACAGACGGCCTACCTCAGCTTCAGTGTGCCGTGACAACAGGCCGGGGTCAGCACAGGGTACAGACGGCCGGCCTACCTCAGCTTCAGTGTGCCGTGACAACAGGCCGACCTCAGCACAGGGTACAGACGGCCTACCTACCTCAGCTTCAGTGTGCCGTGACAACAAGCCGGGGTCAGCACAGGGTACAGATGGCCGGCCTACCTCAGCTTCAGTGTGCCGTGACAACAGGCCGACCTCAGCTGAGGTGTCGCACACTGCAGGCTGGGTGCAGGTGTCTTCTATAGTACTATGTTGTGTATGATGTGGACGGGATGGAATTGCTCATGTGGTTTTAATGACTGTTATAGTAAACAATACGATAGTGTCTACTGTCTTAATGTTTAGAATACCTATCCAGGTATTCAGGGATGTAGGAACGCCACGAGAAGTGTGGGGGGCAGTGAAACCTTGAAACCTTGATCTCGTCTTGAGAGAAACCCCGCCCCCTATATAAGATTTCTTTGCAAATTTGGGCTCTTCTCGTCTTGGTGAACCTTTTGCCATCACACATTTGTATCACCAAGCAAAATGAAAATATGTTAGAAAAAACAAATGAGAGGGCCACGGTCCTCCGTCCCCCTGTCCATACGCCTATGAAGGTATTAAAACCAGTAAGGCGCCGTAGTTGGCGATAAACGAGCGAGCGCCAAGGAAATGTATGGGGAATTTCAACTCGATCGGGCAAGTAGTTTCTGAGATACAAAAAAGGTTGCGCACGTGCAGAGGACCCACCTTTGACTTGTGGGAAAGTGGGGGCTGAGAGGTCCCTAACCACACACCAAATTTGAACACAATCAGCTCAGCCGTTCCAGAGATATAGAATAGGAATGTGCGCGTGCGCACGTGCAAAGCCACCCCACCCTTGACTTGTGGAAAGGCGGCGGCTGAGAGGTCCCTAACCAGTAACCACACACCAAATTTGAACACAATCGGCTCAGCCGTTCCTGAGATACAGAATAGGGGTGTGCACGTACGCACGTGCAGAAGCACCCACCCTGACTTGTGGGAAGCTGGCGGATGAGAGGTCCCTAACCACACACCAAATTTGAACACAATCGGCTCAGCCGTTCCTGATATATATAATAGGGGTGTGCACGTGCGCAATTGCAGAGTCACCCCACCCTTGAGTTGTGTGGAAGTGGCCGCTGAGGGGTCCCTAACCACACACACAATGTGCACATAATCTTCCCAGCCGTTGCGGAGTTATTGTGAGAAAATACTTTTAAACACCCCTCACGCGGCACGCGCCACGCGCAGTGGTAGTCACCCACATGAGTCGGCACTGGTATCAAACAGGGTAGGTTAGATGGGGCTGTTCAGAAAATAAGTCCGCTTGTCAATCGGACGTGCGGTTGCAGAGATATGAGCTTCTCAAAAGCGTCGCCACGGGCCGGGTCGGGCCGGGCCGGACCGCTCATAATCAGATTTGCACATACACCACGGAAAGACGAACGAGCGCTTCGCGCCGCTCGTAATAACCAGTAAGGCGCCGTAGTTGGCGATGAACGAGCGAGCGCGAAGGAAATGTATGGGGAATTTCAACTCGATCGGGCAAGTAGTTTCTGAGATACAAAGAAGGTGCGCACGTGCGCACGTGCAGAGGCACCCACCTTTGACTTGTGGGAAAGTGGGGGCTGAGAGGTCCCTAACCACACACCAAATTTGAACACAATCGGCTCAGCCGTTGCAGAGATATAGAATAGGGGTGTGCACGTTCGCACGTGCAAAGCCACCCCACCCCTGACTTGTGGAAAGGCGGCGGCTGAGAGGTCCCTAACCACACACCAAATTTAAACACAATCGGCTCAGCCGTTCCTGAGATACAGAATAGGTGTGTGCACGTGCGCACGTGCAGAAGCACCCACCCCTGACTAGTGGGAAACTGGCGGATGAAACTGGCGGATAGTGGGAAACTGGCGGATGGGTCCCTAACCAGTAACCACACACCAAATTTGAACACAATCGGCTCAGCCGTTCCTGAGATATAGAATAGGGGTGTGCACGTGCGCACGTGCAGAGTCACCCCACCCCTGAGTTGTGTGAAAGTGGCGCTGAGGGGTCCCTAACCACACACGAAATTTGCACATAATCTGCCCAGCCGTTGCGGAGTTATTGCGAGAAAATACTTTTCAACACCCCTCACGCGGCACGCGCCACGCGCAGTGGTAGTCACCCACATGAGTCGGCACTGGTTTCAATTAGGGTAGGTTAGATGGGGCTGCTCAGCAAATAAGTCAGCTTGTGAATCGGACGTGCGGTTGCAGCAGACTGGTTATTGATTCGGCTCTGATTGAATTGATTGGAATCGTTAAATCAAAATCCTTGAATCAAAGAGGAATCGATTCACCACCGGATTTTGTGATTCATGAATCATGATTGAATCAAAACCCGCATAGAATCAAGGCTGATTGAATCAAAAAGACTGTTTAATGCTATTTAAATGGTGAGTCAAATGTGATTTGATCAAAACATGTTTTGATTCTTTGAATCGGAAAGAATAATTTCTCAAAACGGTTATCCATGAATCAAACGGTGACTGAATCATTTATATTCCAAAATGAATCGTGATTGAATCCTTCCAAAAAATGTGAATCAATCACTAGTCTGGGTTGCAGAGATAGGAGCTTCTCAAAAGCGTCGCCACGGGTCGGGCCGGGCCGGGCCGCTCATAATCAGATTTGTCCCATACACCACGGAAGGACGAGCGAGCGCCTCGCGCTCGCTCGTAATAAGACTAATATCATTAGCTTATTTTATGTTGATGGATTGAAGCTTTTCACTTAATGTTTTGTTGTAACATGTGTTGGGCTGTGACCAAATACGAAAAAGACATGCTGGACTTCTTGATCTGAATTCAAACTCCCTTGTGGTCCACACTGGACTCGGACGGGTGTCCAGAATGAACTGCGAAAGGCGAGGCACACCGCAAGTTCGTACCACTTGCTGCGCAAATTGAGTATATCGATTCTGGCTTTCATCCTACTGTTGAGCTATGTTTCCGAGTCAGACATGTGCTACTGCCAGTTCCATCAGAATGCTAACAGTAAGAAAGTCGGCTGGGTGGGCGGATGGGTGGGCCCAGACCTTTCCATTAGTTTTTGTCCCACTCTACCTGAGTAGGTGCGTTGCTAACAAAAACGTCTGTGGTATTTTTAGACGGACGACAATACACTGGCATCGGGTAACCCCGTCTCATCACTTGTCCGGCTTCCCCCGTCTCCAGTCTGACCGTGCTGACCCCGCCCCTCCCCTCCCCTCCCTCAGGTCACCGGCGGCGGCGGTTCCAGCCCTTCAAGAAGCTTCAGAAGCTGTTCCGGCGGAAGGGGAAGGCAGGTGACGATGATGACCCAACGGAGCCTCCGGGCCTGCCGGAGGCGCCACCGTCACCCCAGGCCCAGCGCCGCAGGTAACACGCGCACACGGCACGGCCTGGACGAGTTGGCTCGCCGCCAGGTGGCGGGGAGTGATAGAGGTGTGGAGCATGTGCTGCCATCTAGGGAGATAGGTGAAAGCTACAGTTAGAAAGAGGCTCTCTTTTGGTTGATTGTCCGGCCTCCGTGAGCGAAGTTATAATTATCAAATTATGCTGGCGATTATTGTTGTCATGTGTGCCATGATAATGCAAGAAGGAAAGGCCAGGAAACTATTGAAATATAATTGCATTTTTCTGCAGATATATGTCCGTCTGACGCTGTTTTGCTCTCCGGCAGGTCGGGAAAGGGCTCCTCCTCGCCCAACAAGTACCGTCTCAGCATGTCCCACGACTCGATCTTCCAGACTGGTGGCGAGCCCTCGGCAGGGATGGATTCTGCCACCTCGATCCCTTCTCTACCGAGCTCCAACAGCCGACTGGCAGTGAGTTCGCATCAGAGAGCTGAAACACTGCTGAAGTCTGCTCAGCTCCGGTGGGGGTCTCAGATGTGCTTGGAGAGTTACCCTGAATTATTATGGAAGCTGAGATACTGTTTTGAGTTTTTAGACCTAAGAGAGCCTGGTCTCGCTGGAAAATATTACCTTCTTCCCGGTGGGGTCACTGTTTACTGTGACCACCTGTGTGGGCTGGGTATATGGCGGTGGTGAATTTTAGGGTCTGTCTTCCTCTCCAGAATTTATTTCTTATCCCTCAGCAGTGGCGGATCCAGAGGGGGCCATGGGGCCATGCCCCCCCCCCCCCCTTTGAGCCCCTTGAGCCTTTAACCCTCGCCATGGATGCCATGTGGATGCCACACACCCTCGGTTTTTCTGGAATAACTCGCGTAGTTTCCAACCGATTTCGATGCAACTTTCAGTACCCTACTTTTGAAAAATTGAACACACACTCTGAAAAATTTGAAGTTCTACCCCACATGACCCGTGACCTATGACCTGTTTCTCAAGGTCATGTCAGGCACAAATGGCGTCCCGCAGTATCGACTATCGATGCTTGTAACTTCTGCAGTTTTCGAGTGTTTCTTGTTCAGGAGCATATGCACAGGTGTTTTCAGGTGACAGTTGTGGTTTCCACTGAGATTGTGACCTCGATTGACCTTTTCAGAGGTCAACTGAGGTCATTGACCTCCGATGACCTCAGATGACATTTTTGGGCTTCTGGCGGTTTCTAGGACATTTTGTTACGCTGATTTCAAATTTGGTATCCATTTTACATAATTATATGTTCCACTGGGGTCATGCGCTTCCACAGGTCAACCGAGGTCACTGGCCTCAGATGACCTGACATGACCTTTTTGGAATTTGGCAGGTTTTAGGACATTTTGTGACGCTGATTACGAATTTGGCACCCATTAAGCATTATGATATACTCATTCACGATTCTAGCTCGATAAAATTAAATTTATACGCATTTTCAATTTGGATGACATTTGGGTCATTGACATGACCTCAGAGGTCACATAATGACCCAAAACTTTAACATCGGGTATCAGCGGCTTCCTCTCGTCACAAGCAACAGGCTCGTTTTTTTAATCGAAGCTCTAGCTCAATTAGGGGCGAAACGCTAAGGGGGGGGGGGTCGTACCCCCCCCCCCCCCCCCCCCCCCCCCTACCCGAACACGTAGTGGTTTTGCCCTACCCGGACGAGGGTTAAGGGGCCCAATAGCTCGAGGGAGCCCATAGCCGATCGAAGTGACTCGAAACGAATTTTACCCCGTTTTCAAACAAATCGCAATTAAATTTGCCCACAATGACCTCCAGAGGGCCCATTCTGGCCTCCAGAGAGACCGCTCTGGTCTCCGTTAGGGCCACTCCGGCCTCCAGAGGGCCCACTCTGACCTCCAGAGGGCCCATTATGGCTTGAAGAGGGCCCATTCTGGTTTGTAGAGGCCCATTTTAGCATGTGAAAGGCATATTTTGATGTAAAGGGTTCATTCTGGCCTACATTTGTCTTCAAGGTCAAAGGGCCCACCAAGTCTTGAGGGTCTCACTAAGGCCTGAGGGGGCCACCAAGGCCTGGGGGGCCCACTTTGCTACTTGGCCCCTCCTTGACCGAATCCTGGGTCCGCCACTGTCCCCCAGTCCATCATTGGTCACCGTTTCAGCGTTTCAGCTACTCAATTTCGAAATGTTATCAGAAGTACTTTTACGAACTTCTTAACAGAAGTAGGGGATTAGAGACACAGGCTGGTAAACGCTGTTAGTCAAATGAACGCGACGCAAAGTTGTTTCCCCCGTCTACTGAGGTCATTGTTCTCATACTTGTTCTCTAACATGTTCTCATACTGCAGAGAATCACGGCAGGGAGGCGGAGTGTTTGTATATGTAAATAGCTTGTACTGCACTACTAGAGTTGATGATTCTAGTAAAGTAAAAGAAGTAGAATCAATCTGGCTTGACATTAAAATTGGTACAGGAAACAGAGGAAGGTTGAGGATAGGTGCATTTTACAGACCAGGGAATCTTCCAAGGAACTCCCAAGCTGAAACAGACCAAGATATTTGTGAGGAAATACGTAGGAACTTTCGGGCTCAGTGTCTTATTATGGGAGATTTTAACTTAAGAGGATACGAAAGTATAGCAGAGGAAACAAATGAGTGTAGGTTGTATAGGCAAATCTTTGAAGAGGAGCTTTTCATGCATCAGTTTGTAACAGAGCCAACCAGACATTGCTCCATTCTAGACCTTGTATTCTCAGACAACAGTGATCTAGTTAGTGACATAAGTATTTGTGCAGGTCTAGGAACCAGTGATCACAATATGGTTAAATTCAATATCTCATCAGAAATGAGGCCCAATGATAACCTTATTATGGTTCCAAACTTCAGCCGGGCTGATTTTGATGGTATTAGAAATGACCTCGCACAGATAAAATGGAACGTTGAGTTGGCAGGTTTAGATGCATGTGAGGCCTGGAATGTTTTCAAAGCTAGATTAAGCCAAATTCAAAATCGGCATATACCCCTCAGGCACAAACGTAACAGAACCAAGGGCAATCCAGTTTGGCTTACCCCAGAAGTAAGGAGTGCTATACAAGCTAAAAGAAGTGCATTTGGCATTTTGAAGGGATCTTCACTAGATATAAATCAGAAGGCCTACCAGAATGCAAGAAATTCAGTTAAGAAAAAGGTCAGAGCAGCTAAAAGGGCAAAGGAACTTGATTTAGCTAGACATTGTAATGCAGATAGTAAGAAGTTCTTCAGTTTTTATAAGTTAAGTACAGTTTCCAAAAATATAGGTCCATTTAGGGTAGATGATGTGTTAGTTAGCAAGGACAGTGAAATGGTTGAAGTGCTTAATGATCAGTTTCAATCTGTCTTTACTATCGAGGACCAGAGTAGTATTGCAGCACTTCAGCCTGAGCTAGAGACAGAGGAGACTATAGGAGAGCTAGGTGGCATAAGTAGTGAACTTGTTCTAGAATATCTAAAGAAAGTAAGGCCTAACAAGGCAGAAGGACCTGATGAAATCCATGCTAGACTTTTAAGAGAATCTGAAAGGGAGTTGTCGGTTCCATTAGCCATAATATTTTCTAAATCACTTGCAGATAGTAAAATTCCACTTGATTGGAAAAGAGCAAATGTTGTTCCTATTCATAAAAAGGGAGATAGAAGTAAAGAGGAAAACTAGAGACCAGTTAGTCTGACCTCATTAGTCTGCAAGGTGCTTGAATCAATCATCAAAGATAAGATTGTTGAATTCTTGGAGCAAAATGAACTCATCAAGGATACACAGCATGGCTTTAGGAAGGGCCGTTCTTGTTTAACTAATCTTCTGGAGTTTTTGGATGTTGCAACAGATAGCTTTGATCAGGGTAAACAGCTAGATGTAGCTTTTCTTGATTTCAGTAAAGCATTTGACAAAGTCCCCCATACAAGACTGGGGTTGCAACTTAAAATTCATGGGATCAG
>JAXIVJ010005452.1:0-22500 GCA_036785665.1 Chirona hameri | reverse complement strand
ACGAAAATTCGGACATTTATTTGCCCGCATGAAAATGATATCGAAGTCTAGCTAAGCGTCTGCAGAGCTGTTACCCGTCCACAGAGCTGCTACCCGTCGCTTCTAAGCCGCAACCACATAGAACTGTGATCAGCTGCCATATGACTGGTCTGCCTGATCAGCTGCCATATGACTGGTCTGCCTGATCAGCTGCCATATGACTGGTCTGCCTGATCAGCTGCCATATGACTGGTCTGCCTGATCAGCTGCCATATGACTGGTCTGCCTGATCAGCTGCCATATAACTGGCCTGCCTGATCAGCTGCCATATGACTGGTCTGCCTGATCAGCTGTCATATGACTCGTCTGCCTGATCAGCTGCCATATGACTGGTCTGCTGTCATAGCCGAGCGTCTCTGACGGAATGACAGACAGCCTGGCATCCGACGGGCCTGGGACGGGGCCTGGGACGGGGCCTGGGACCGGGTCTGGGACCGGGTCTGGGACCGGGCCTGGGCCTGGGACCGGGCCTGGGACCGGGCCTGGGACCAGACCTGGGACCGGGCCTGGGATGGGGCCTGGAACGGGGCCTGGGACGGGGCCTGTGACCGGGACCGGACCTGGAACCGGGCCTGGGACCGGGCCTGGGACCAGACCTGGGACCGGGCCTGGGATGGGGCCTGGAACCGGGGCCGGACCTGGAACCGGGCCTGGGACCGGGCCTGGGACCGGGCCTGGGACCGGGACCGGACCTGGAACCGGGCCTGGGACCGAGCCTGGGACCGGGCCTGGGACTGGGCATGGGACCGGGCTGCCGGTGGTCCATTGTTGGTCGGGCGGTGAGCTGGCGGTGGTTTTTGCCGGCTGTGTGCCGTGCCGTGTGGGAGAGCGATGAGACAGCCAGGGACAGCAGCGTGAGCAGCGAGAGACGGGCGTGGCGGCTGCGTCAGGCCGGCCGCAAGCGCCGTTTTTGTCGACACTGCGGCGGACGCGCCGCAAACGTCTGCTGCGCGTCAGCCGCCGGTCATCGGCCGCTGCGCGCCGCCGCTCGCCGCTCGCCGCCCGGCGCACTGCGCCAGTTTCGCCGTGCCCGGCCGGACGGCGCCGCGTCTGTCTCGGTGAGCAGTGTCCGAGGTTCGGACAGCGCTGTGTTGTGTGTCTGCAGTGTCCGAGGTTCGGACAGCGCTGTGTTGTGTGTCTGCAGTGTCCGAGGTTCGGACAGCGCTGTGTTGTGTGTCTGCAGTGTCCGAGGTTTGGTGGACTCTGGGGCTGTCCGGACGGACCCCCCGCCCCGGGAGAAGCGTCGGAGGGCCGCAGAGTGAGCGGAGGGGCACTGCGTGAAGGGACTCTCTCTCGGTCGCGGCATCGGGCAGGTTGTTTTGCGCCGACCATTGTGCTAAGCTTCCGTGAGTTGGTTTTAGCATTTCTGGAAAGAAGTGGTTGGTGATGGACAGAAGGCAGTGAGTATAGTGAGGAACGAGTAGACGAATACTCTCTCCTCGAGCGAAGCCGCTCACAGGAGGTGCTTCAGTGAGTTGAGTTGAGTTGAGCTGCCTGCCAGCGCATATCTCCTCCGCCGAGATGGTCGGTACGTGACCAACACTCAGCCACGCGCTCCCTCTCTCGGCTCGGTGACCCGCCGGTGACCCGCCGGTGACCCGCCGGTGACTCGGCTCGGTGACCCGCCGCAGCGGGGAGACATGAATAACATCACCACGCTGCCGGTGGACTGCTTCACGTGCGTCAACATGCGCAACACGCTGCGGGCCGTCCACTTCAGCAGCGTCATCACCTCGTCGCTGCTGATCCCCGTGAGTGGCACGTGGGCTGACAGGCTGGCGGGCCCACCTAGCTGCCCCGGTCGACGGGAAGATATCACACGGGTCATGACTCATGGGTGCATGTAGATTTCGCCTCATACCTTCTGTGTGACATAACACATGTAGTGTTTTCGTCGAAAGTTGCTTTAGATTGATGTCCGGGGGCTTTTGCTAGGATAATTTGTATGTGGTTTAAAGTAACAATTGAATGCTTTCATGAGTGGTTTACGGACAGAAATGTGTTATTTTCCTTGTTTTCTGTTATTAGATATATCGTTAGCATATATTTCCCGGATTTCTGGCCTGTGGCCGTTACATTCTTGGGATTTACTCGACTCTGATGGTTGTGGTTTTCCAGCTTTTACTCAAATATTTTTACTCCGAGCCGATTACCTAACGGGACGGATTTTCAATCGACTCAACTCTGATTAATTTTTTCAATTGCGACAGAACACCGACTTGGTGGTGGAAAATTTTGAATAAACTCATTTCGACTGAGGGTCGGCTTCCTAGTTGTCGACTGTGAACCAACTAAGACACATAGCATAAACATTACGTTCAGCTTAGTTTAAAGGAACTGTCCCACCTTTTTGAAAGTTGTCGAATCACACTTAATTGTATGTCTACATGTCAGGCGAGGTCAGCTAAACATGTTCGTGAACTTTTTTCTGAAAAATGTTTATCTAGGAAGATATCCAACTTTTAGTTTTAATCGGAAAATTGGGTTGGTGACGTCATATGATTGTTTTCTTAATAACCGGGAAATCCTTTGTGCTGCCAAATGTATGGCACAATTTTGTGTTGACATCTATTGCGCAGAAAAGGCGAATCACCCGGTCTAGATTGGCTAGCACTATCAGCTGGAGTTGTTGCAGCAGTTGGCCGCCAGGGACCGCTAGTGAGCCAGGGTGTAATGACGTCGCAAGCAAATGGTACCACTAAATATTGATTGATTGATTGATTTATAAATAAATAAATATTTAGCGTTAAATATTTAAGTGGTACCATTTGCTTGCGACGTCATAACACCCTGGCTCACTAGCGGTCCCTGGCGGCAACTGCTGCATCAACTCCTGCTGATAGTGCTAGCCTCTCTAGATTGCGAACCACCCGGGGATCCAGAAATGAAAGACGAAAATATTCCAAGGCTGACCTTAAAACAAGTCAACTATCATTACCAGTTGAGTAAAGAGAGACGACGCTGTCGGTTTAGATGCCCTATTCAAATACACATGGGCCTTATTGTTTTACAGATGTCAAAATCAAACTCGAATATCTTTTTGATTAGATCATTGTGGTTGTTTAAACTGCTACCATACTTAATTTCAATGCCAAGCCATCAAAATGGCTATCTAAACTCAAATATAATGTTAAGGTGATTTGTCCCTTCAATTTATTCGGCCTGCCATTGACAGACGAAAATTGGCCCTGCGATGACAAAGTTATTTAACAAAAGCGCATTAATAGAGATCATGAAAGCTTTATAATATTCCAAACGATTTAGTTTCATTTGGTGAGATGTGTTTTCTAACATCACGTTGAACATTTCAACGTGAACATAGCGAACATTTCAAGCGCATCTCACACACATTGTTTTACACAATGTTTCAACACTTACCGATTCGGCAAAAGTCCTCACAACTTTCACCTCGGTGCCATACCTTTATTTTCGGTTATCTGAGCCACCCGACCCTGAGCAGCTGTAGCCGCCTCGGCTGCATTACATGATCCACCCCAGCTGAATACGTGTGATCCACCACTGAGGCTTCTCCAACCCCGACTCCTAACTGACCGAATCCAGCGAGGCACCACCAAGCCACGACTCCTCCCAGCCGCGCTCTCCAGCCGCCAGGCACCACCAAGCCACGACTCCTCCCAGCCGCGCTCTCCAGCCGCCAGGCACCACCAAGCCACGACTCCTCCCAGCCGCGCTCTCCAGCCGCCAGACACCACCAAGCCACGACTTCTGACAGCGGCGCTCTCCATCCGCCAGACACCACCAAGCCACGACTCCTGACAGCGGCGCTCTCCAGCCGCCAAGCACCACCAAGCCACGACTCCTCCCAGCCGCGCTCTCCATCCGCCAGACACCACCAAGCCACGACTCCTGACAGCGGCGCTCTCCAGCCGCCAGGCACCACCAAGCCACGACTCCTCCCAGCCGCGCTCTCCATCCGCCAGGCACCACCAAGCCACGACTCCTCCCAGCGGCGCTCTCCAGCCGCCAGACACCACCAAGCCACGACTCCTCCCAGCCGCGCTCTCCAGCCGCCAGGCACCACCAAGCCACGACTCCTCCCAGCGGCGCTCTCCAGCCGCCAGACACCACCAAGCCACGACTCCTCCCAGCCGCGCTCTCCAGCCGCCAGGCACCACCAAGCCACGACTCCTCCCAGCCGCGCTCTCCAGCCGCCAGACACCACCAAGCCACGACTCCTCCCAGCCGCGCTCTCCAGCCGCCAGACACCACCAAGCCACGACTCCTCCCAGCCGCGCTCTCCAGCCGCCAGGCACCACCAAGCCACGACTCCTCCCAGCGGCGCTCTCCAGCCGCCAGACACCACCAAGCCACGACTCCTCCCAGCCGCGCTCTCCAGCCGCCAGGCACCACCAAGCCACGACTCCTCCCAGCCGCGCTCTCCAGCCGCCAGACACCACCAAGCCGCGACTCCTCCCAGCCGCGCTCTCCAGCCGCCAGGCACCACCAAGCCACGACTTCTCCCAGCCGCGCTCTCCAGCCGCCAGACACCACCAAGCCGCGACTCCTCCCAGCCGCGCTCTCCAGCCGCCAGGCACCACCAAGCCACGACTCCTCCCAGCCGCGCTCTCCAGCCGCCAGACACCACCAAGCCGCGACTCCTCCCAGCCGCGCTCTCCAGCCGCCAGGCACCACCAAACCACGACTCCTCCCAGCGGCGCTCTCCAGCCGCCAGACACCACCAAGCCACGACTCCTGACAGCTGCACTCTCCATACGCCAGACACCACCAAGCCACGACTCCTCCCAGCCGCGCTCTCCATCCGCCAGGCACCACCAAGCCACGACTCCTCCCAGCCGCGCTCTCCAGCCGCCAGGCACCACCAAGCCACGACTCCTGACAGCCGCGCTCTCCATCCGCCAGGCACCACCAAGCCACGACTCCTGACAGCGGCGCACTCCAGCCGCCAGACACCACCAAGCCACGACTCCTCCCAGCCGCGCTCTTCATCCGCCAGGCACCACCAAGCCACGACTCCTCCCAGCCGCGCTCTCCAGCCGCCAGGCACCACCAAGCCACGACTCCTGACAGCCGCGCTCTCCAGCCGCCAGGCACCACCAAGCCACGACTCCTCCCATCCGCGCTCTCCATCCGCCAGGCACCACCAAGCCACGACTCCTCCCAGCCGCGCTCTCCAGCCGCCAGGCACCACCAAGCCACGACTCCTCCCAGCCGCGCTCTCCAGCCGCCAGACACCACCAAGCCACGACTCCTGACAGCCGCGCTCTCCATCCGCCAGGCACCACCAAGCCACGACTCCTGACAGCCGCGCTCTCCATCCGCCAGGCACCACCAAGCCACGACTCCTCCCAGCCGCGCTCTCCAGCCGCCAGGCACCACCAAGCCACGACTCCTCCCAGCCGCGCTCTCCAGCCGCCAGACACCACCAAGCCACGACTCCTGACAGCCGCGCTCTCCAGCCGCCAGGCACCACCAAGCCACGACTCCTCCCAGCCGCGCTCTCCAGCCGCCAGACACCACCAAGCCACGACTCCTGACAGCCGCGCTCTCCAGCCGCCAGGCACCACCAAGCCACGACTCCTCCCAGCCGCGCTCTCCATCCGCCAGGCACCACCAAGCCACGACTCCTGACAGCGGCGCTCTCCATCCGCCAGACACCACCAAGCCACGACTCCTCCCAGCCGCGCTCTCCAGCCGCCAGGCACCACCAAGCCACGACTCCTGACAGCCGCGCTCTCCATCCGCCAGACACCACCAAGCCACGACTCCTCCCAGCCGCGCTCTCCAGCCGCCAGGCACCACCAAGCCAGACTCCTCCCAGCCGCGCTCTCCAGCCGCCAGCGAGGCACCACCAAGCCACGACTCCTGACAGCGGCGCACTCCAGCCGCCAGACACCACCAAGCCACGACTCCTGACAGCCGCGCTCTCCAGCCGCCAGACACCACCAAGCCGCGACTCCTCCCAGCCGCGCTCTCCAGCCGCCAGGCACCACCAAGCCACGACTCCTGACAGCCGCGCTCTCCAGCCGCCAGACACCACCAAGCCACGACTCCTGACAGCCGCGCTCTCCATCCGCCAGACACCACCAAGCCACGACTCCTCCCAGCCGCGCTCTCCAGCCGCCAGGCACCACCAAGCCACGACTCCTGACAACCGCGCTCTCCATCCGCCAGACACCACCAAGCCACGACTCCTCCCAGCCGTGCTCTCCAGCCGCCAGGCACCACCAAGCCACGACTCCTCCCAGCCGCGCTCTCCATCCGCCAGGCACCACCAAGCCACGACTCCTGACAGCGGCGCACTCCAGCCGCCAGGCACCACCAAGCCACGACTCCTCCCAGCCGTGCTCTCCAGCCGCCAGCGAGACACCACCAAGCCACGACTCCTCCCAGCCGCGCTCTCCAGCCGCCAGGCACCACCAATGGTACACATTACATGCGCTGATACATACATCAGCTGCTCTCTGCTGACGTCCAGAAGTGGCTCCGCAGCCGGTAACAAGGGCACGGCCGATCGTCTCCGGCTGGGTCGTTGCCTCCATACTCTCGCGCGACAGATGGCGCAGAGCGCGGCTACCCCATCTGGCGAGCCGCCGCCGGGAGGTGGAGCCAGCTTAGTTTCACATTCATGATCGCGCGGACTGGTGCGCTCTGCGCTGCGCCCACTTTCCTCCGGTGACGGTCCTCCCACGGCTGAAGTCGATGTCTAATGAGGTGATTATGGCAAAATCGTGTCCGAGATGTAGGAACCAGTGTATTATTTAAAGTAGGTACCAGTTGTAGCTCGTGAGTGTGCTGTACGACGAGCGAGGTGTGGAGCTGTTGTGGTCTTGTCTCACTTGATTCGGCGCGACGTCGTTATTGGGAGTTCCCAATGCAGTTTGCAGGGCCCCGAGTCGAGGTGCTTTTTGAGTGACCAGTTGAGACGCTACATGGGCCTCGAGTCGAGGTGCTGTCTGGGTCCTGAGGCGAGGTGCTGCCTGGACTTCGAGTCGAAGTACTGTCTGGAATCCGAGTCGAGGTGCTGGCTGGACTCCGAGTCGAGGTGCTGTCTGAGCCTGAGTCTAGACACTGTCTGGACTCCGAGTCGAGGTGCTGACTGGACTTCGAGTCGAGGTGCTGTCTGGACTCCGAGTCGAGGTGTTGTCTGAGCCTCAGTATAGGCACTCCCTGGACTCCGAGTCGAGGTGCTGACTGGACTTCGAGTCGAGGTGCTGTCTGGACTCCGAGTCGAGGTGTTGTCTGAGCCTCAGTATAGGCACTCCCTGGACTCCGAGTTGAGGTGCTGTCTGGACTCCGAGTCGAGGTGCTGTCTGGACTCCGAGTCGAGGTGCTGTCTGAGTCTGAGTCTAGGCACTGGCTGGACTCCGAGTCGAGGTGCTGTCTGGACTCCGAGTCGAGGTGCTGTCTGAGCCTGAATCTAGGTACAGCGTCACCAGTTGCCAGTCGGATGTGGGAGGAGCCTAGTCGATTCCCGATCGATACTGGTTTAATGACCATGTCGAGTCAAAACCATTCCGTGTTGTCCCATATACTCGGAAACTCATTCCGTGTCTATTCCTATAGATTACCACGCTATTTGTATGAAGTAGGCATTGAGTCTATATCAGCCTTACATGAAATAAATACGCATTCGGCATATTTGTGTCGTTCGGCATTATGAAAACACAGGTCGTTCATATTTAGCCCAGACCCGATCCAGCCAACGCCTCACTTTCCAGCACTGCTCCCACGCCTGCCCTTGACTGCACCCTGGTCCAATCTGAGCTGACACCAGGGTGAGTGTCCGACTCCGGGCGATATCCGGCTCTCAGGTGACCGCTGCCGCTGCCGGCCGTTAGCCCTGGTCTGCGACTGTGAGAATTGTGCGAGCATAGCTCTCAGGCTGACGGCGCCAGGTGCTAGCAACAGCGTGGGAGTTTCGCGCGCAACACCCGGCTGTATCAGAATCGCAGTTCCTGGCCATGTGCCAAGGCTTCTGTGTACCGCAAGTGTCTAAAGATTTAGGAGATAATTCACATGCGATATATCTGTTGGGAATTAACTAGAATGTCTGTGTATAGTGCTTGGAGTGTTGCACATAATGTGCAATTATTTAAGCTGTGATTATCAGCGTTATTGACCTGAACGTGGTCGAATTTAGGCCAGTCGTGACGAATGTTCAGCGATCAGTCCCAGGTCTGAACCTGTATCTGAGTTATAACTATACTTAACGCATGGTGTTGGCTGCAATAATGGGTTCATCGCACGATGTGGCCTGTGGGTGATTATAGCACGAGTGTGTTAATGCACGAGTGAAACGAGTGCATTAACGCACGAGTGCTATAATCACCCACGAGTGTGCTAAACCCATTGTTGCATCCAAAACTATGCGTTACGTGTGTTAATACTTAATACCATGATTCCCCGGTGCGGTACTGGGCATGCTAAGGTCTGGTGGAATCCCCACCGTTGTTAAACGGTTTGAATTTGGGGACGGCAAATACAAAGGGGCATGGTTTATTTTGGGCTATTGAAAATAACATGAATGCATGCGTTCAGATAAAATAAAACGCTACCTAAATAGGTATGCAATATGTGTATTTGAGTAGAAGTTCACCAACACCAAGACATCAACCAATAATATGCAATGCGGGCAAAGCCAAGAGAAAAGAAGCCTCCAATAGGCATGAGGAGAGCTCCACATAAAGCAATTCACAACAAATAGATGGAGTGTCGCACAGTTGGTCCGGCGCGCTGTGGGACAGGCAGTGAGGTGTCTCTACTGTGGGCAGACATGCCAGCGACTCACGGTTTACAGCCGTCTAAGTTTAAGCGACTCACGGTTTAAGTTTAAAACCGCTGCTTAGTCGCTCATGTGTCAAATTCCGAAATGGTAAAAGCACGATAACAAATATTATATGACCGAACACGGTACCTGTGGGGGTAAAGAATATTATATGACCGAGCACGGTACCTGTGGGGGTAAAGAATATTATATGACCGAGCACGGTACCTGTGGGGGTAAAGAATATTATATGACCGAGCACGGTACCTGTGGGGGTAAATAATATTATATGACCGAGCACGGTACCTGTGGGGGTAAAGAATATTATATGACCGAGCACGGTACCTGTGGGGGTAAAGAATATTATATGACCGAGCACGGTACCTGTGGGGGTAAAGAATAGTATATGACCGAGCACGGTACCTGTGGGGGTAAAGAATATTATATGACCGAGCACGGTACCTGTGGGGGTAAAGAATTGGGTAACTGGACTGGATTAATGTCCCGAGAAAAAAAAATATTGCACGCGTGCAATAATTTTTTCGAGACTGGATCGGGACTGGACTGGACGCGTGCAATGATTAACAATTATTGCACGCTCTCGGTCTTATCGCACAGGATCCTCAAAATTAGCAGACGGATAAATTATCAGTAACGCATCGGAAATCATGTATTAACATCCAATGTGTACTATTAAAACAGAGTATACTAGTAAAACGGAGTGTACTGATATAGCTGATATGTCTGCTATATGACGTTGATGCATATCGTAGTGATAGGATATGCGACTTTATTTATTATAGTTTTATTGATTTTGTGTAAGAATTGATATGGATATTTAAACGACTCCTTTTGAACATCCAAGGTCTGAAGAGGCGCTTGTTGCGCAGGGAAGTGTGACGACCTAAAAATCAAGAATACCCCGCCCGCCTCTGTTACCCTGACCTCTGCGCATATTTCTGACAAAGTCTAATCGAATGGCATCCCTAATTAACCTCTTAACCTCCAGCGGCCCGTCGGTTCGCCAGCCTCCACTCCCCCTGAACCCGCAGCGGCCTTGTGAGCAACTGGTGCCGCCGCCGCCCCGCCGCCCCCGCCGCCCGCTCGACCTCCGCTCTGCACCGGTCGGGGCTGGCGCCGGCAGCGCCTGGGGCGGCTCCATGCTGGTCGCCCGGTGACGAGGGGAGCGGTGCCGCTATTATGGTGTCGCGTTTACGACCTCGGGCCCGGAGGGTGTTCCGGAGGTGTCGCAGGGCGAGATCGGGGCCACGGCCAGTGGGGGGGAGTCACACGTCACCGCTCCATCGGCCGCCAGCTGATTCATTGGCAGCTGAATGGAGTGGTGTGAGACGACAGTGTTGAAAAGGAAGTTTGGTCATTTATGCGGGGTTTGTTGAGTTGTGTTGGCAATGTGTCAAGAAATGAGTACGTTACCAACGTGTGAACAGTTGTGTTGGCAATGTGTCAAGAACTGAGTATGTTACCAACGCGTGAACTCAACTGTGCGGTCGTAAACTCTGCTTACACTTGTATACATTGGGGTTTACAAATCATGAAGGCTCATTTTTACATAGCTTGATTGATAGTTATTTTCGGATGAACAGCTCGCCGAACCGTGTAAGTCTTTCAACGCAGACGAAAAGCTCAACGGTGCTTGCTATTTATGCTTACTGTTGAAGTATGATCTACATTTAGACTATGGCAGCCATTTGTCATGCTTCGTCGGGTACAAGTAGGTGCCTATTTTCGGACACAATGGATGGCCTAATTTTGTCACTATTTTATGGGCACATGTAGGTGCTCATGTAAGAACAGCCTGGAAGAAAAGTAGAGCATCTCTGGCATTCTGGCCTCCTGCGGGTCTCTTCAGGTTAAAGGTCAGCCATTGAGCCGCTCTCGTAGATGAGCTAGTATCGAGTGAGATGCTCCGCCGCCAGTGTCCGCCACGAGACGGCGTTTATCTCTCAGTAAAATGGAGCCAATGGAGATCCATCAGGCTGTCAGCCCGAGAATGGGGCATTCAGTCGCGTGATACCCCGAGTCCAGTTACCGGACTATCCAGAACTATGGAACGAGCCGGTGCCATGGCTGGTGTGGCGCCCGCCGGCCGGTGTACCGCAACTGGTACTATATATTGCTGCCCGGGGCGCAACGGGTGTGGTGTGATGCGATTCGGTGGAAATTACAGGGTATATGTATATCATGCGCACAGAGTGCTGGGTCTCTGATGCCACGTCTTTGAGCGACTAAGCTGCGGCTGGTGGACGTGGTGGTGCCACAACTCAGACTCCTGAGCCTGTGATAGTGCATGTCACGCAGCCTCACACCATTCGTTGCTTTATACAGCCTCTTGTTTGTCTCTGCATGATGGTTGCACGTTTCTCCTGCGTGCGGATTCACAAATTGCCCCGACCTTCAGCGAGTTAGCTTTCTATGTCGCGATGCAGGCTCCGGCTACGGTCAAATTGCGCGTTGTAGTCTCCGGCTACGTGTATACCTTGCGTTGCAGTCTCTGTAGATTCGAAGGCGAAGTAGGTTGTAGAACGTAAGAATAGTCAATATGAGCACACGTCCCGCATGTTATCAATCATTCATCAGATAATACATCTTGCACATAAGAGTTAACTTTGATCAAGCACGGTTGCGCCGAAGTCTCTGATAGCCACCATGCATCCATTACCAGAACTACCGACCTTTTGTAGGCCTGGCGCCGGCTCTGAGACTGCTTTGCAATTCCAATGTGCACCCATTGCTCAGTTTCCCATGTTTGACAAACGCTGTCGGCTGTAGCCACGCTTAATGTTTCCCCATGTTGATCGATTCGGCCGACCGTGACCGATGGTGGTGCTACTAATTTTCCCATGTTGCACACGATGTCGACCGTGACTGCGACCGATGGTGACCGTTCTGCCGTGACTGCGACCGATGGTGACCGTTCTGCCGTGACCGCGACCGATGGTGACCGTGTCGGCCGTGACCGTGTCGGCCGTGACCGCGACAGAGACGGGGGTATCTATAGGAGAGGCCCGCCTACCATGTGGGCCGCTCTGTCAGACTATGGCGTAGGTATCTGTCAGCCTGTGACAGGCGTATCTGTCAGAGGCTAGGCCTGACAGGCCGTGATATTTGTATCTGTTAGAAGCCTGGCCGGCCATGACAGAGGCTAGATCTGCCAATTTCAGAGGCCTGCTGTGACAGGCGTATCTGTCAGAGGTAGATGTATCTATCAGGACACCGGCCTATCGTATGGGCCAACTGGCCGGCGCGGCGGCGGCAGTGGCGGTGGCAGTGACAGTGGTGGCAGTGGCGGCAGTGGCAGTGGCAGTGTCTGTTATCATATGGGAGTGTCTGTTCCGTCAGGTCGGTAAGTATGCCGCGCCGCCGCTGGAGACCAGTGTCGGCGAACACCTGAACGTCAGCTGTCCGTCGCACAGGCTGCCGCCACACGGGCCGTCCCACACAGACACGTGCGCGAGGGACCACTTTCGCCGGACAGATGGTGCGAGGAGGAGCTGTTGTCCTCGGAGGAAGCTAGCGGTTCACTCTCCTCAGACATTGTCCTCATGTGTGTCATGACTATGAGGACCAGCGAGTGGCAGTAAGAACTGAAGGTCAGCGGGTCTTTACTGGGGCATACGGTACATGTCAAGGGCCAAATGAGAAAACAAGCACAGCCTTATTATCGATCTCTCGAACTTCCTGAGAAGCGTTGACCAATTAACCGAACTTGATTCTTGACAAAGTCAGCTTTGTTCTGAGTATCCGAAAAAAAGTTCGCATGAATCATAAGTGAACTTGCAATTTCTTCAACGCCTGCGACATAAATTAAAAGTGCAGCAAAACAACCTACTTCAAAGCAGCGGTGCGGCCGTGCGAACTACGTGAGATGCATTAAGTAGCTGGTCCTATCTCTCCGTTGCATCTCAGTGCAGTTACCTGTATCTATGGCAGACTCGGGCCGGCTGCTGACCGCTTTACTGTGCGGTTGTCCGGACAGCAGCCGGCAGAGGGCGCCCGGACTGGTTACTGTGCGGTCGTCCGGACAGCAGCCGGCAGAGGGCGCCCGGAGTGGTTAGTTACTGTGCGGTCGTCCGGACAGCAGCCGGCAGAGGGCGCCCGGACTGGTTACTGTGCGGTCGTCCGGACAGCAGTCGGCAGAGGGCGCCCGGACTGGTTAGTTACTGTGCGGTCGTCCGGACAGCAGCCGGCAGAGGGCGCCCGGACTGGTTACTGTGCGGTCGTCCGGACAGCAGCCGGCAGAGGGCGCCCGGAGTGGTTACTGTGCGGTCGTCCGGACAGCAGCCGGCAGAGGGCGCCCGGACTGGTTACTGTGCGGTCGTCCGGACAGCAGCCGGCAGAGGGCGCCCGGAGTGGTTAGTTACTGTGCGGTCGTCCGGACAGCAGCCGGCAGAGGGCGCCCGGACTGGTTAGTTACTGTGCGGTCGTCCGGACAGCAGCCGGCAGAGGGCGCCCGGACTGGTTACTGTGCGGTCGTCCGGACAGCAGCCGGCAGAGGGCGCCCGGAGTGGTTACTGTGCGGTCGTCCGGACAGCAGCCGGCAGAGGGCGCCCGGACTGGTTACTGTGCGGTCGTCCGGACAGCAGCCGGCAGAGGGCGCCCGGAGTGGTTAGTTACTGTGCGGTCGTCCGGACAGCAGCCGGCAGAGGGCGCCCGGACTGGTTACTGTGCGGTCGTCCGGACAGCAGCCGGCAGAGGGCGCCCGGACTGGTTACTGTGCGGTCGTCCGGACAGCAGCCGGCAGAGGGCGCCCGGAGTGGTTACTGTGCGGTCGTCCGGACAGCAGCCGGCAGAGGGCGCCCGGAGTGGTTACTGTGCGGTCGTCCGGACAGCAGCCGGCAGAGGGCGCCCGGAGTGGTTACTGTGCGGTCGTCCGGACAGCAGCCGGCAGAGGGCGCCCGGAGTGGTTAGTTACTGTGCGGTCGTCCGGACAGCAGCCGGCAGAGGGCGCCCGGACTGGTTACTGTGCGGTCGTCCGGACAGCAGCCGGCAGAGGGCGCCCGGACTGGTTACTGTGCGGTCGTCCGGACAGCAGCCGGCAGAGGGCGCCCGGAGTGGTTACTGTGCGGTCGTCCGGACAGCAGCCGGCAGAGGGCGCCCGGACTGGTTACTGTGCGGTCGTCCGGACAGCAGCCGGCAGAGGGCGCCCGGAGTGGTTAGTTACTGTGCGGTCGTCCGGACAGCAGCCGGCAGAGGGCGCCCGGAGTGGTTAGTTACTGTGCGGTCGTCCGGACAGCAGCCGGCAGAGGGCGCCCGGACTGGTTACTGTGCGGTCGTCCGGACAGCAGCCGGCAGAGGGCGCCCGGACTGGTTACTGTGCGGTCGTCCGGACAGCAGCCGGCAGAGGGCGCCCGGAGTGGTTACTGTGCGGTCGTCCGGACAGCAGCCGGCAGAGGGCGCCCGGACTGGTTACTGTGCGGTCGTCCGGACAGCAGCCGGCAGAGGGCGCCCGGAGTGGTTAGTTACTGTGCGGTCGTCCGGACAGCAGCCGGCAGAGGGCGCCCGGAGTGGTTACTGTGCGGTCGTCCGGACAGCAGCCGGCAGAGGGCGCCCGGAGTGGTTACTGTGCGGTCGTCCGGACAGCAGCCGGCAGAGGGCGCCCGGAGTGGTTAGTTACTGTGCGGTCGTCCGGACAGCAGCCGGCAGAGGGCGCCCGGACTGGTTAGTTACTGTGCGGTCGTCCGGACAGCAGCCGGCAGAGGGCGCCCGGACTGGTTACTGTGCGGTCGTCCGGACAGCAGCCGGCAGAGGGCGCCCGGAGTGGTTACTGTGCGGTCGTCCGGACAGCAGCCGGCAGAGGGCGCCCGGACTGGTTACTGTGCGGTCGTCCGGACAGCAGCCGGCAGAGGGCGCCCGGAGTGGTTAGTTACTGTGCGGTCGTCCGGACAGCAGCCGGCAGAGGGCGCCCGGACTGGTTACTGTGCGGTCGTCCAGACAGCAGCCGGCAGAGGGCGCCCGGAGTGGTTAGTTACTGTGCGGTCGTCCGGGCAGCAGCCGGCAGAGGGCGCCCGGAGTGGTTACTGTGCGGTCGTCCGGACAGCAGCCGGCAGAGGGCGCCCGGAGTGGTTACTGTGCGGTCGTCCGGACAGCAGCCGGCAGAGGGCGCCCGGAGTGGTTAGTTACTGTGCGGTCGTCCGGACAGCAGCCGGCAGAGGGCGCCCGGACTGGTTAGTTACTGTGCGGTCGTCCGGACAGCAGCCGGCAGAGGGCGCCCGGACTGGTTAGTTACTGTGCGGTCGTCCGGACAGCAGCCGGCAGAGGGCGCCCGGAGTGGTTACTGTGCGGTCGTCCGGACAGCAGCCGGCAGAGGGCGCCCGGACTGGTTAGTTACTGTGCGGTCGTCCGGACAGCAGCCGGCAGAGGGCGCCCGGACTGGTTAGTTACTGTGCGGTCGTCCGGACAGCAGCCGGCAGAGGGCGCCCGGACTGGTTAGTTACTGTGCGGTCGTCCGGACAGCAGCCGGCAGAGGGCGCCCGGACTGGTTAGTTACTGTGCGGTCGTCCGGACAGCAGCCGGCAGAGGGCGCCCGGAGTGGTTACTGTGCGGTCGTCCGGACAGCAGCCGGCAGAGGGCGCCCGGAGTGGTTACTGTGCGGTCGTCCGGACAGCAGCCGGCAGAGGGCGCCCGGACTGGTTAGTTACTGTGCGGTCGTCCGGACAGCAGCCGGCAGAGGGCGCCCGGACTGGTTACTGTGCGGTCGTCCGGACAGCAGCCGGCAGAGGGCGCCCGGACTGGTTAGTTACTGTGCGGTCGTCCGGACAGCAGCCGGCAGAGGGCGCCCGGACTGGTTACTGTGCGGTCGTCCGGACAGCAGCCGGCAGAGGGCGCCCGGAGTGGTTACTGTGCGGTCGTCCGGACAGCAGCCGGCAGAGGGCGCCCGGAGTTGTCAACCGAAACAGCTGACTGGCCGGCTGTGCCGTTATTCGACGGAACGGAGCGCATCACTGCCGTCAGTCAGGTCAGCTGTGGTGCAGACTCTGCAGCCCACACTCTGCAGCCCACAGCCCACTGGCAGGGGGTATCGACCATAGCAGCCCACAAGCCTCAGTTCGGTGACCCGGCTGGTGCAGGTCATAGTGAAGTGGTACCGGCTATGGCAGCCCACAGCCCACAGGATCCAGTCCATAATCAGATGGTACCGGCTATGGCAGCCCACAGCCCACAGGATCCAGTCCATAATCAGATGGTACCGGCTATGGCAGCCCACAGCCCACAGGATCCAGTCCATAATCAGATGGTACCGGCTATGGCAGCCCACAGCCCACAGGATCCAGTCCATAATCAGATGGTACCGGCTATGGCAGCCCACAGCCCACAGGATCCAGTCCATAATCAGATGGTACCGGCTATGACAGCCCACAGCCCACAGGATCCAGTCCATAATCAGATGGTACCGTCTATGGCAGCCCACTGCCCACAGGATCCAGTCCATAATCAGATGGTACCGTCTATGGCAGCCCACTGCCCACAGGATCCAGTCCATAATCAGATGGTACCGGCTATGGCAGCCCACAGGATCCAGTCCATATACAGATGGTATCGGCTATGGCAGCCCACAGCCCACATGATCCAGTCCATAATCAGATGGTACCGGCTATGGCAGCCCACAGGATCCAGTCCATAATCAGATGGTACCGGCTATGGCAGCCCACAAGATCCAGTCCATAATCAGATGGTACCGGCTATGGCAGCCCACTGCCCACAGGATCCAGTCCATAATCAGATGGTACCGGCTATGGCAGCCCACAGCCCACAGGATCCAGTCCATAATCAGATGGTACCGGCTATGGCAGCCCACAGGATCCAGTCCATAATCAGATGGTACCGGCTATGGCAGCCCACAGCCCACAGGATCCAGTCCATAATCAGATGGTACCGGCTATGGCAGCCCACAGCCCACAGGATCCAGTCCATAATCAGATGGTACCGGCTATGGCAGCCCACAGCCCACAGGATCCAGTCCATAATCAGATGGTACCGGCTATGGCAGCCCACAGCCCACAGGATCCAGTCCATAATCAGATGGTACCGGCTATGGCAGCCCACAGGATCCAGTCCATATACAGATGGTACCGGCTATGGCAGCCCACAGGATCCAGTCCATAATCAGATGGTATCGGCTATGGCAGCCCACAGCCCACAGGATCCAGTCCATAATCAGATGGTACCGGCTATGGAATCCCACAGCCCACAGGATCCAGTCCATAATCAGATGGTACCGGCTATGGCAGCCCACAGTATCCAGTCCATAGTCAGATGGTACCGGCTATGGCAGCCCACAGCCCACAGGATCCAGTCCATAATCAGATGGTACCGGCTATGGCAGCCCACAGGATCCAGTCCATAATCAAATGGTACCGGCTATGGCAGCCCACAGCCCACAGCATCCAGTCCATAATCAGATGGTACCGGCTATGGCAGCCCACAGCCCACAGGATCCAGTCCATAATCAGATGGTACCGGCTATGGCAGCCCACAGCCCACAGGATCCAGTCCATAATCAGATGGTACCGGCTATGGCAGCCCACTGCCCACAGGATCCAGTCCATAATCAGATGGTACCGGCTATGGCAGCCCACAGGATCCAGTCCATATACAGATGGTATCGGCTATGGCAGCCCACAGCCCACATGATCCAGTCCATAATCAGATGGTACCGGATATGGCAGCCCACAGGATCCAGTCCATAATCAGATGGTATCGGCTATGGCAGCCCACTGCCCATAGGATCCAGTCCATAATCAGATGGTACCGGCTATGGCATCCCACAGCCCACAGGATCCAGTCCATAATCAGATGGTACCGGCTATGGCAGCCCACAGCCCACAGGATCCAGTCCATAATCAGATGGTACCGGCTATGGCAGCCCACTGCCCACAGGATCCAGTCCATGGTCAGATGGTACCGGCTATGGCAGCCCACTGCCCACAGGATCCAGTCCATGGTCAGATGGTACCGGCTATGGCAGCCCACAGGATCCAGTCCATATACAGATGGTATCGGCTATGGCAGCCCACAGCCCACATGATCCGGTCCATAATCAGATGGTACCGGCTATGGCAGCCCACAGGATCCAGTCCATAATCAGATGGTACCGGCTATGGCAGCCCACTGCCCACAGGATCCAATCCATAATCAGATGGTACCGGCTATGGCAGCCCACTGCCCACAGGATCCAATCCATAATCAGATGGTACCGGCTATGGCAGCCCACTGCCCACAGGATCCAATCCATAATCAGATGGTACCGGCTATGGCAGCCCACTGCCCACAGGATCCAATCCATAATCAGATGGTATCGGCTATGGCAGCCCACAGCCCACAGGATCCAGTCCATAATCAGATGGTATTGGCTATGGCAGCCCACAGCCCACAGGATCCAGTCCATAATCAGATGGTACCGGCTATGGCAGCCCACTGCCCACAGGATCCAGTCCATAATCAGATGGTACCGGCTATGGCAGCCCACAGCCCACAGGATCCAGTCCATAATCAGATGTGTCTGCAGAGGCAAACTGCACAATTAGGAGTGGGGAGTTTATAAATTCGGCCAAACTGCATGTTTACCTGCCGACTGAGCTCACGCGAATAATTTATATCGGCGACTCTTGAGTGCGAGGTTCGATAGCTCGATGGTTTGCTCTACAATCAGTATTATCTACAGCAGGGTGCAGTGCATGGGGTAGCTTCCCGACCAATATCATACCACTTGGACCGTCGCACGTCTACTGCGCTGCTAGACTCGAGTCATGTGACAGCGTATACATGGCTTGTCCCTGTCCGCACCTTTGTCCATGAAACATTTTATGTTATGTGCAAATACAAGAAACGCTAGTATTCCCGTATTTCCAAGAATCCGTAACAGGAAATAGCGAGCAAAACTGACTTGGTAAGTCTTTTTGGCAGCAACATATAACAGACAGTTGCAATGGACATGGCATGTAGCTGGCTCACATGCTACCGGAAATGAACCCAACTTTATGTGTATATCTATTTACTTTTCTCGGTCAGACCTTTTCCGTCACGTCCGGCACATCGTTCGCCACCCGAAGGCTCCCCAAATCTGCCCCCTGTAACACAATCCAGGTCATCTCGGCTCTGAGACTGCACCACCCATACGAGGACCATATCTGACCCGTACTGGTGGCACTGTGGTACACCGTGACCCTTCAGTGGGCCGGAGTGGCCCGGTGACGGCCTGTGACGTCACATAACCGCTTCGCCGCGGCCGGGTCGCTCGCCGCGGGAGCCGCGTGGCCTCTGCGGCGGCGGCGGCGGCAGCGGCGGCGGGCGGCCGCAGTCAGCCCGCAGTACCGACCTGCGCGTCGAGCGGAGCGGCCGTCCTGCCATCACGTCCCGTGTGATGTGACCTGCGTCACCAGAGCACCGCTGTGTGGACTGGCGTGGAGCGAGGACTGACGTCGGGTGACGGAGTGACGAACTGTGACGAGCTGTGACGAGCTGTGACGGACTGTGACGCACTGTGACGAGCTGTGACGAGCTGTGACGAGCTGCGCGACATGATGAGGGAGCTGGGCCCGCCGCTGCAGTCGGCGGCAATGACCATGTTGTGGGTAAACAGCGGCGCAGACGTGACGCAAGGCCGCGCCTGCAAAACGCAGTCGCTGTACTACGCCAGTAACGCGAACGTGGCCAAGCACAGGGTGCCCGGGCTGAGGATCAGTACGATACAGGTAGGTATAGAGCGCGTCACTTACCGAAATGTTTACATGTAGCGAAGCGTTGGTTGCACGTGTATAACATGTGCACTGTTTGCCATGCGCATGTTTTATATCCTGGCGTAAATGCTGGATCAAGTTAAACAGGCGCCGAGGCCCGACTGATCATTGTATTCGTGACAAAAATTATAGTTATGTAATCATATTTTGAGCCGAATTATAAATTTAATTGATAGGTATTCAGAAAATAATACATGGGACATATAATTAATTCGCAGGTAAACTGGTTGACGTTTCTTAAACGGCGGACGCTTTTGCTTTCGATTTGGAAGCATTAACGAACTTCCCAACTTTAGGACTTGTGACGGACTTGTGATATATTTAGGACTTGTGACGAAACAACGTTAACATTGTGTGGAATTTTCCGACGTAATGTGTATACGCGCTGGGCTGCTTGATTCTCCAGCATTCGAAAGGCTTGGAATGCATCCATGGAACACTACATTAAGATTCCACGTTCACTCAGTCTAGTGCCCGCCTTGGCTACGCCGTTTCTGTGACGCGACCTTCAGTCTGTTCTCTGTTCTGCCCGTCACTGCTACCACTTCCGACCGCGCCACGGTCTCTTCCTCGCCTGAGAGCAACGGAAGCCGCTAACACGTGTCTCTCCCAAATCAAACCAACCACACCACCACCAGCCGGACCATTCTCCGTTTCAGAAGACACGCCCACCGTGCCATAACTTTCGACTGGTTTCCGCACCTCCCCCAGCCACCACACGACCGACCGCTTCCCGCTTCCCGCGCGCGGCACTCCCATCCCTCCTGACCCACATCCGCCTGTTTAGCTAGAGCCGAAAGGTCAGTCGGCGTGCCCTCTGGATGCCCGGCTCGACCCAGCGCGGGCTGGCCCGACGCGGCCTGGTCCGGGCGGTCTGACCCGGCTCGACCCGGCGCGGCCTGGCCCGACGCGGTCTGACCCGGCGCGGCCTGTTCCGGCGCGGCCTGACCTGGCGCGGCCTGACCTGGCGCGGTCTGACCCGGCGCGGCCTGGCCCGGTCCGGCTTGGTGCGCCTCACCCGGTGGGCTCCCTTTGTCCTGGCGGCTGGCAGGACCCACTTCGATTGTGCTGCGCCGCGCCGCTCAGTCTCGAGTGCGCCGGATTTGTGCCACATTACTGATGACGAGTCGGAGATGAGAGTCGCTGAGGAGTCAGATGAGAGTCGCTGAGGAGTCGGAGATGAGAGTCGCTGAGGAGTCTGAGATGAGAGTCGATGAGGAGTTGGAGAAGAGTCACTGAGGAGTCGGAGATGAGAGTCGCTGAGGAGTCGGAGATGAGAGTCGCTGAGGAGTCTGAGATGAGAGTCGCTGAGGAGTCGCTGATGAGAGTCGATGAGGAGTCGGAGATGAGAGTCGCTGAGGAGTCGGAGATGAGAGTCGCTGAGGAGTCGGAGATGAGAGTCGCTGAGGAGTCGGAGATGAGAGTCGCTGAGGAGTCGGAGATGAGAGTCGCTGAGGAGTCGGAGATGAGAGTCGCTGAGGAGTCGGAGATGAGAGTCACTGAGGAGTCGGAGATGAGAGTCGCTGAGGAGTCGCAGATGAGAGTCGCTGAGGAGTCGCAGATGAGAGTCGCTGAGGAGTCGGAGATGAGAGTCGCTGAGGAGTCGCAGATGAGAGCCGCTGAGGAGTCGCAGATGAGAGTCGCTGAGGAGTCGCAGATGAGAGTCGCTGAGGAGTCGCAGATGAGAGTCGCTGAGGAGTCGGAGATGAGAGTCGCTGAGGAGTCGGAGATGAGAGTCGCTGAGGAGTCGGAGATGAGAGTCGCTGAGGAGTCGGAGATGAGAGTCGCTGAGGAGTCGGAGATGAGAGTCGCTGAGGAGTCGGGGATGAGAGTCGCTGAGGAGTCGGAGAAGAGTCACTGAGGAGTCGGAGATGAGAGTCGCTGAGGAGTTGGAGATGAGAGTCGCTGAGGAGTCGCAGATGAGAGTCGCTGAGGAGTCGGAGATGAGAGTCACTGAGGAGTCGGAGATGAGAGTCGCTGAAGAGTCGCAGATGAGAGTCACTGAGAAGTCGGAGATGAGAGTCGCTGAGAAGTCGCAGATGAGAGTCGATGAGGAGTCTGAGATGAGTCACTGAGGAGTCGGAGATGAGAGTCGCTGAGGAGTCGGAGATGAGAGTCGCTGAGGAGTCGCAGATGAGAGTCGCTGAGGAGTCGGAGATGAGAGTCGCTGAGGAGTCGCAGATGAGAGTCGATGAGGAGTCGGAGATGAGAGTCACTGAGGAGTCGGAGATGAGAGTTGATGAGGAGTCGGAGATGAGAGTCGCTGAGGAGTCGGAGATGAGAGTCGCTGAGGAGTCGCAGATGAGAGTCGCTGAGGAGTCGGAGATGAGAGTCGCTGAGGAGTCGCAGATGAGAGTCGATGAGGAGTCGGAGATGAGAGTCACTGAGGAGTCGGAGATGAGAGTCGCTGAGGAGTCGGAGATGAGAGTCGCTGAGGAGTCGCAGATGAGAGTCGATGAGGAGTCGGAGATGAGAGTCGCTGAGGAGTCGGAGATGAGAGTCGCTGAGGAGTCGGAGATGAGAGTCGCTGAGGAGTCGGAGATGAGAGTCGCTGAGGAGTCGGAGATGAGAGTCGCTGAGGAGTCGCAGATGAGAGTCGCTGAGGAGTCGGAGATGAGAGTCACTGAGGAGTCGGAGATGAGAGTCGCTGAGGAGTCGGAGATGAGAGTCACTGAGGAGTCGGAGATGAGAGTCGCTGAGGTGTCGGAGATGAGAGTCGCTGAGGAGTCGGAGATGAGAGTCGCTGAGAAGTCGGAGATGAGAGTCGCTGAGGAGTCGGAGATGAGAGTCGCTGAGGAGTCGGAGATGAGAGTCGCTGAGGAGTCGGAGATGAGAGTCACTGAGGAGTCTGAGATGAGAGTCGCTGAGGAGTCGGAGAAGAGTCAATGTTTGTCCTGCGGCTCGGTGAGGTCGGGCCTGCAGCGGTGAAGTGGGAGGAAAGAGACAGAGGCAGAACAG